>ONZH01022172.1:0-130247 GCA_900303285.1 Rhinella marina | reverse complement strand
CTGGGAGAAAAATGTCTGTATGTGGGTAAGTAACTGGCTCAGTGATAGAAAACAGAGGGTGGTTATTAATGGTACATGCTCAGATTGGGTCACTGTAACTAGTGGGGTAAAACAGGGGTCAGTATTGGGCCCTATTCTCTTCAATATATTTTATTAATGATCTTGTAGAAGGCTTGCACAGTAAAATATCAATTTTTGCAGATGACACTAAACTGTGTAAAGTAATTAACACAGAAGAGGACAGTACACTGCTACAGATGGATTCTGGATAGACTGGAGGCTTGGGCAGAGAAGTGGCAGTTGAGGTTTAAACACTGACAAATGTAAAGTTATGCATATGGGAAGGAATAATGCAAGTCACCAGTACATACTGAATGGTAAAATATTGGGTAACTCTGACATAGAAAAGGACCTAGGAATTTTAGTGAACAGAAATCTAAGCTGCAGAAACCAGTGTCAGACAGCTGCTGCCAAGGCCAATAAGATAATGGGTTGCATCAAAAGAGGCATAGATGCCTCGTGATGAGAACATAGTCCTGCCACTTTACAAATCACTAGTCAGACCACACATGGAGTACTGTGTACAGTTCTGGGCTCCTGTGAACAAGGCAGACATAGCAGAGCTGGAGAGGGTTCAGAGGAGGGCAACTAAAGTAATAACTGGAATGGGTGGACTACAGTACCCAGAAAGATTATCAAAATTAGGCTTATTCACTTTAGAAAAAAGACGACTGAGGGGAGATCTAATAACTATGTATAAATATATCAGAGGTCAGTACAGAGATCTCTCCCACGATCTATTTATCCCCAGGACTGTGACTGTGACGAGGGGCCATCCTCTGCGTCTGGAGGAAAGAAGGTTTGTACACAAACATAGAAGAGGATTCTTTACGGTAAGAGCAGTGAGACTATGGAACTCTCTGCCTGAGGAGGTGGTGATGGTAAGTTCACTAAAAGAGTTCAAGAGAGGCCTGGATGTATTTTTGGAGGGTAATAATATTACAGGTTATAGTTACTAGAGAGGGGTCGTTGATCCAGGGAGTAATTCTGATTGCCTGATTGGAGTCGGGAAGGAATTTTTTTCGCTAAAGTGGGGGAAAACTGGCTTCTACCTCACAGGGTTTTTTTGCCTTCCTCTGGATCAACTTATAGGAAAACAGGCCGAACTGGATGGACAGATGTCTTTTTTCGGCCTTGTAAACTATGTTACTATGTTACTATGTTATTTACTGCCCATCCTTGGGCGCTCACTGCCCATCCTCACTTATGATACATAGCATTCACTCCCCGTGGGACTAACTTTACCTCAATTCACCCACCTGAGTCTTTTTGGTATTCCTTAAAAGGAACCTGTCATCTCTGAAACACACCCTGAACTAGAGTAAGCAGTGTATAGTGTAAGTGATGCTGAATCCGAATATGCAAGTTTTATCTTCATACTCACTTCCATTCCGATTCTGTGCTCCCACAAACCGGCAGTAAAATACATTGAGAGGACTCTTCTTTGAGTCCTCTCCATTATGTGAGTGAGTACCGAAGTCCTCTCAGTGCATTTTACTGCTGGTTTGTGGGAGCACAACATCAGAATGGAAGTGAGTATGAAGATAAAACTTACATAACTGGACTCGACATCACTTACACTATACACCGCTTACTCTAGTTCACAGGGTGTTTCAGACCTGACAGGTTCCCTTTAAAGGGGTATTCCTGCATTAAGGCTGCAAACTGTGACCCAACCAGAACCCATATAATATATATGATCAGAGCTTCAATTTACCCTGCAATCCACTTGTCTAGCTCCTGTGAGCCTGCAACACACTGAGAGTGTCATGGCTCCTGATCTTCCCTCACAAAACTACAATCCCCACAATGCCTAGCTTTCCTGCTGTGAGTTTGTGCTTGTTCATGAGTGTTGCTGGTCACTGATTGGCTGCCTGATATCACAGTGCAGACACGCCCCCTCTACTCAGTAATCAGCAGCACACTGACATTTAGCTAGAGAATTGATAGCAGCACACTGAGCATGCCTGACCTAACAAAGGCTTAGAACTACAGGTCGGTGCCATGGTAACTCATGAGGAAACATGGGTAGTAAGGAAGAAACTACTTTATAACTACTAAACGGTAAATATGTGAAACTGACATTATATTAGGTAATTACTGATGATGAATTAGTCTAAAACATAAGTTATATTTATGGTAACCGGAATACCCTTTAAGTTCCCTCACAAAATCCATAGCATTCATTCTCCATGGGTCTGAATTTACTTCAGTTTACCCACCTTTTGTCACGAGGGGAGACAAGGGTGGTGAGCCCTGAACTGAACCCCTCCTTCTTTCCCTGCCTACTTGCCTCAGTCGGCCCTAGGCAGCCGCGGACAACCACGAAGACGGCCCCTACGCTGGATAAGTGCGCAGGGAGGGAAAGGGAACAAAGGGACGGACAAAACACAGACAGAACAAACACAATGGTAGAGTAGTCAGCAAGCCGGGTCAAACACAGGAGGTCACGTAAATACCAGGGGTGAAGCAAGAGAGAAGTCAAAGTCCAGAATCCAAGTCCAAAATCCAAGTAACAATTCAAGCAGGAAGTCGCACAAGCACTGATCAAAGGAGTAACTAATCACAGGCGATTTGAAAGGGCAGCTGGCAGCTTTAAAAAGCCCTCCAATGGGTCATGTGACGGGGCCAGCATCACATGACCTCATTTGCATAATGAGCGCTGGCCAAACGTGACCAGCGCTCAAATATGCTATAAATTTGGTCATGTGGCGTGGCCGAGTACCGCCCACTGCTCGTGTCTAGGGGGGCGGGGACGCCGGGCACGCAGCATCCAGAAGCGCGCCCGACGCTCCCCGCCTCTTGTTACCATGGAGACGAGGACGCCAGTCGCGTCCTCGCTCCGTGGTAGCGGAAGTCCGGCGGCGCTGCAAGCGGGGAGCGTGCCGCCGGCTTCCCATGACAGTACCCCCCTTCACGAGGGGCCACCGGACCCTTACCAGCGGGAGCCGGTTTATCAGGATGCTGCAGGTGGAATTTCTGGATGAGCGAATCTGCATGCATCCTGGTCAACGGCACCCAAGACCTGTCCTCCGGCCCGAACCCCTTCCAGTGTACCAGGTACTGAAAGGAATTCCGGACCTTCCTTACATCAATAACTCTAGCAATCTCGTGCTCCACTTGTCCCTCTACCTCGACCGGAGGCGAGGACTGTTCTTCTGGACCAACGGGAGCAACACAACGCTTAAGCAAAGATATATGAAAAACATTATGAACGCGAAGGGAGTCGGGTAAACATAATTCAAAAGATACCGGATTGATCACCTTGGTGATCCTGTATGGACCAATGAAGCGAGGCGCAAACTTATAAGATGGTACTTTCATACGTAGATTTTTTGTCGACAACCATACCATGTCCCCCACCTTGAAATCCACACCCTTAGAACGTTTCTTATCCGCCTTAGTTTTTTGGACTCCTTGGGCCTTTTCCAGTTTCAGCTGAACCTGTGCCCAAACTGTGCACAGTTCTTGAGAAACAGCATTGACCTCTGGGACAACTGAAGAGGATGAGGAAAAGGAACCAAAGCGCGGATGAAAGCCCATATTACAGAAGAAAGATGAAACCCCAGAGGAAGAATTTACTCGGTTATTAATAGCAAATTTGGCCAGAGACAGGTATCTGGCCCACACAAGCTGGTTATCAGTCACATAACATCTGAGATACTGCTCAACCGATTGATTAAGACGCTCAGTTTGACCATTGGTCTCCGGATGGAGGGCCGATGAAAAGGACAAAGATATTTCAATCTTCTTACAGAAAGCTCTCCAGAATTTGGACACAAACTGCACCCCCCTGTCCGATACAATATTCTCTGGAATACCATGCAGTTTAACTATGTGGTCCAAAAATACAGACGCCAAGACCTTAGCAGACGGTAATTTACACAACGGAATAAAATGACACATCTTGCTAAATCTGTCAACCACAACCAAAATCACAGTTTTACCCTCGGAGCAAGGTAAATCCGTGATGAAGTCCATGGACAAATGCGACCATGGTCTGCTAGGTATGGTAATGGACGTAGCTCACCCATAGGCCGTGTCTTGGGATTCTTGGACCTGGCACAAGTATTGCACGCAGTTACGAAAGCCTGAACATCCCTGGAAACCGATGGCCACCAGTACTGCCTAGAGACTAACTCCTTGGTGGCATAGATACCAGGATGACCACATAATACAGCGTTATGGCACTCACCCAGCAGTCGCAAACGCAAATGAGCCGGCACAAACAATTTGTCATTGGGGGTACCAGTGGGAGCGAGATGCTGTCCTGCTGAAATTTCAGATGCCAGATCAGACGAGGTAGCGGCCACGATGATGTCAGTCGGCAGGATGGGCTCAGGAGGGACGTCAGGAGGCTGATACGCCTGAAAGCTTCGGGATAAGGCGTCAGCCTTAATGTTCTTGCTTCCTGGTCTAAAGGTAACACAAAAATCAAAACGGGTAAAGAACAAAGCCCACCTCGCCTGTCTGGGATTCAAACGTTTAGCAGACTCCAAAAACATAAGATTTTTATGATCAGTGAGGACCACAATGCGATGTAATGCCCCTTCCAGGAAGTGACGCCATTCCTCAAATGCCCACTTAATGGCCAACAACTCTCTATTACCGATATCATAGTTTCTCTCCGCAGACGAGAACTTGCGGGAAAAAAAGGCACATGG
This sequence comes from Rhinella marina, assembly GCA_900303285.1. NCBI lineage: Eukaryota > Metazoa > Chordata > Amphibia > Anura > Bufonidae > Rhinella > Rhinella marina. The sequence continues at coordinate 125,523 of ONZH01022172.1, read as the reverse complement.
CTTAAGGTTAGTTAAGGTGGAAGACCCCTGGGACAGTACTGCCCCAACCCCATCCTCAGATGCATCCACCTCAACTACAAAGGGCTCACTCTGGTCAGGCTGGATTAACACCGGGGCATTAGTGAAACACTGTTTTAGCTTCTCAAAGGCTTCAATAGCTGCAGGGGGCCAATTAACTAGATCCGCTCCCTTACGAGTCAGATCTGTAACTGGTTTGACCACCAATGAAAAATTTTTAATAAATTTGCGATAAAAGTTCGCAAATCCTAAAAATCGTTGGAGCGCCTTAAGGGAGGAGGGTCGCACCCAATCAAGGATGGCTTGCACCTTAGCTGGATCCATTTTGCAAGAAAAAGGAGTCAAAATGTATCCTAAAAAGGCCACTTCCTGAACGCCAAAGATACACTTCTCCCCCTTAACAAATAGTTTATTTTCACGTAACACCTCTAACACTTGCCTGGTATGTGAAACGTGAGACTCCCAATCCGCCGAAAAAATAAGGATATCATCAATGTAAACAATCATGAACCTCCCAATAAAAGGTCTGAAAATGTCATTGACAAAATTCTGGAACACAGCGGGTGCATTGCTTAGCCCAAAGGGCATTACTAAATACTCATAGTGACCCTCAGGGGTATTGAAGGCCGTCTTCCATTCATCCCCCTCCCTAATTCTAATCAGGTTATAAGCTCCCTTCAAATCCAGTTTAGAGAACCAGCAGGCGCCTTGAATCTGGTTCAGTAAGTCAGGGATAAGGGCCAGCGGGTACCTGTTCTTGACCGTGATCTTGTTAAGTTCCCTGTAATCAATACAGGGCCTCAATCCTCCATCCTTCTTACCAACAAAGAAAAATCCGGCCCCCATGGGGGAAACTGAAGGCCGGATGTGACCCTTGGCCAGACTCTCCTTAAGATAATCCCTCATGGACTGCCGCTCAGGAGTGGAAAGATTGTAAATATGGCCCTTAGGATACTTGGAACCTTCAGTAATCTCAATAGCACAATCATATTGCCGGTGAGGAGGGAGGAACTCAGTCTCGGACATGGAGAATACGTCCTGAAAATCTCTGATATATCCGGGCAGGATAAGAGACTCAGTGGTACCTCCAACCTGCAATATTGATTTGCAACATTTGGAACAATCACCTCCCCACTTCTCTAATTCACCTACAGGCCAGTTGATCACAGGGTTGTGGTCCTGTAACCATGGCAGACCTAAAACGAGGTCAGCAGGTAAATCCCTTAGGATAAGGAAAGAGCAAGTTTCAGTGTGGGAAATTCCCACAGTTAAGGAAACCTCGGGAGTACAAAACTCCACCCTCCCATTATTTAATGGGGTGGAATCTAAAGCAATGATTTGAATTGCTTCCCTTAAAGGAACTAGCGGAATACCCACAGATTGTACAAAATCAAAATTAATAAAATTAACGGCAGAACCTGAATCAACAAATGCTTGCCCAACCCCCTTAATTTGATTATAGGTGACAGAGATAGGTAGCAAAACTTTCCTCCTTACCACCGCTGGAGTTACCTTACTTCCCGCCGGAGATCTCCTAGAGGGCGGAAGTTTGGGACACTGCTGGAGCCAGTGGTTCATTTCACCGCAGTAAAAACAGGCTCCCTTCAGGCGTCTCTGGTCCCTTAGGGTTCCACCTAACTGCATGGGCTCCTCCGGAACTCTGGTAGGGGATGGACTTGGAAGAGCAATGTCAGGCAACACGGCAACCTGAGGAATGCTTGAACGTTCTCTCCGTCTCTCTCTCACCCGTCGGTCTAGCTTAATGGCTAAGGTCATGGTCGCCTCTAAGGACTCAGGAGTCGGATAACACACTAGAAGGTCCTTCAGTTGGTCAGACAGCCCCACCCGGAATTGACTTCTTAAGGCTGGGTCATTCCATCCTGAAGAGACACACCACTTCCTAAACTCCGAGCAATAGTCCTCTACTGGACGGTTACCCTGCCGAATGTCCCTGAGCTGAGACTCGGCGACCGCAGACAAGTCGGGCTCCTCATATAATAAGCCTAAGGCCAGAAAAAACGCGTCCACAGTCCGCAGGCTAGGGGAGTCAGGGGGTAACGAAAAGGCCCACTCCTGCGGATCACCCTGCAGCAAGGAAATAATTATTCCCACCCGCTGCTGCTCGGAACCCGAGGAGTGGGGGCGTAAGCGGAAATATAATTTTACGCTCTCCTTAAAGGAACGGAAGGCCTTCCGGTTCCCCGAAAATCGATCCGGCAGCTTAACATGGGGCTCCACGATGGGATTGGATGTGGAGGGAGCCACTACTGGAGCGGATTGAATCTGCTCCTGGTGTTGGAGCCTCTCGGCCAGATCCTGGATCGCTTGAGCCATTCCTTGAACCTGGTCCGTGAGAGCCCGCAACTGCTCCATGAAATATGGCCTGTGATTCTGTCACGAGGGGAGACAAGGGTGGTGAGCCCTGAACTGAACCCCTCCTTCTTTCCCTGCCTACTTGCCTCAGTCGGCCCTAGGCAGCCGCGGACAACCACGAAGACGGCCCCTACGCTGGATAAGTGCGCAGGGAGGGAAAGGGAACAAAGGGACGGACAAAACACAGACAGAACAAACACAATGGTAGAGTAGTCAGCAAGCCGGGTCAAACACAGGAGGTCACGTAAATACCAGGGGTGAAGCAAGAGAGAAGTCAAAGTCCAGAATCCAAGTCCAAAATCCAAGTAACAATTCAAGCAGGAAGTCGCACAAGCACTGATCAAAGGAGTAACTAATCACAGGCGATTTGAAAGGGCAGCTGGCAGCTTTAAAAAGCCCTCCAATGGGTCATGTGACGGGGCCAGCGTCACATGACCTCTTTTGCATAATGAGCGCTGGCCAAACGTGACCAGCGCTCAAATATGCTATAAATTTGGTCATGTGGCGTGGCCAGCGCCACATGACCCAAATATAAGGCACCCCATATAAAAATATACTCTGAGCGCTGGCTTGCCGGGCCAGCGCTCAGTACCGCCCACTGCTCGTGTCTAGGGGGGCGGGGATGCCGGGCACGCAGCATCCGGAAGCGCGCCCGACGCTCCCCGCCTCTTGTTACCATGGAGACGAGGACGCCAGTCGCGTCCTCGCTCCGTGGTAGCGGAAGTCCGGCGGCGCTGCAAGCGGGGAGCGTGCCGCCGGCTTCCCGTGACACCTTTTGCTATTTTGTGAGCCCTTGATCCTCTCTTGATAGGGTACCTATGCCTACCCATTGGATCAATTTTCCTAGGGACTCCCCTGTCTCTTTTGTAGGACTGAATTTCTAAACATTGGTCCATTGGAGCACAGATATAACAGAGTCACCAATGCCAAGAGAGTCCCAAGATAATGTCAACCATAGCCCCTCCTTCAGCCCACAATGAATACTTACAAAAATGTATCTCTGTTTCACACAGCCACCGATTGATCATATATGCATAGATCTATCCTGATCTATTCCTGTTTTACCGAGTAATCTCAGGGTTTGTGTTCCACTCCCCTTTTAATTTTTGGCTCCTTTGAGTACAAATATACCTTTCTGCCACAGTGTATGCCCCTGATGGTTGTCTATTTCAGGGTAAATGCATTTCTATATAGGCACTATGGCTGGCTTTATACTTGGTCAAATACTCTATTGAAGATACAGGGTTCTGTGTTCATTCCACATACACTATCTTGCACAGCAGCCTCACACTCCCTTGAATCTTGTCCTACTGTCTTATTTCTCACTTCAGGCTGTTTGGGCCTCACTGGGTCACAAATTGGTCTAGCAGGAGCGCTATCCTGACCCATGGGCAGGGGTGGATACCAGTCATTTCTGCAAGGATCAACTTCTGATCTGATTCCAGTTGACCCAGGGATCAGGGGCCAGAGGGAACACCTTGGGCTTGCTGTTTGGTGCTATCTCTGTCTTTATTCTGATATTCCATGTCTTGGAACCACAACAGAAGTGCTCCTTTCATTCTCCTAGTGTACTGTCAAAGACATTACATGACAAACAAAATTAGGACAGACAAACCTTGATAAGTTCTCAGAGATTCCCTATTTCCCACCCAGACTGAAAAGAAAACTGACCTAGAGAAGGAAGGAGAGAGATCAGTAAGACAAAAGATTATTCACCACAATTTCTTCCTTCAGTTAGAGTAAAATAAAGTTGTCTGGGATCAAGCAATTCACCGTCTGGGGAACATCAAGCAGACATACAAAGTAGAGTTGGTGTACAACAGAGTCCAAGTTTCCCCTTTCTCAGCATTTATTAATACATAAAGACACAATCACAAAGCCAATCAGATGTTTATGGTATAAAGCACAGGACAGTGCAGGTTATGGTGGAATGGGTGGACAAGGTCTGCCTGGCCTTAGCCCCTGGCAACCTAAACAGGTCTTGTACCCAACTGCCCCCTTCCCACAACCGGTGTTGGAATGTGCTTAAGAAGTTTGTAAAAGTTTGTTCAAAGACAAAATGGCGTCTGTTACATTAACATTTTATTGGTTCATCTGCTTCTCTTATATCCCAAATGCCCTGGGCATCCTTCTCCTTATAGTGGCAGCTGTTTCAGGTGTGACATATTGAAAGGTCTGTTGCTTGAGGGAAGGTATTTTCCTCCCAGCATGTGCTGCTGGGCTGATTGACAGCCAGGTGAAGTCAAGCATCGGACTGGATTGTAGGTGCCGGTCCAGGCTTTGCCGACACCAAACTGCTTTAAAAAGCCAGTCAAACTACAGCAGAGGGGGAAGGCTGGCTGAAGGCTGAAGGCCGAAGGCCGAAGGCCTGTCTGGGAGGACAGGGGGGATTTTGTTTCTGTAAATGGACTCTTTATGCAGAACCTGCAGCATGGTGTGAATTAACACCAGGACTTTCAACTCAGGTGAAGTTGTTTTTGATGTACTGTTATACCTGCGTGTGTGAATAAAACACTGCAGTTGGATTAAGAACAGTTTTTTGTGCCTCTGTCCGCTTACCCTGCCTACCAGAGCTAATCCCCACAATTGGTGGCTTGGAGCGGGCAAACGCAGCAAGGCCTACGCAAAACCAGAATTTTTTTTGTTTTTCATTTTTTCTGGGCACTGTTGTATGTCCTGGATAAAGCCAGCTAAGTTGCAACCAGTGTCACAGGACAAGATGGAGGCTGTAGTGAAAGCCCTCGTGCAGGCTAACCAGCAACAGCAGGAGACTAACCGGCAACTGCTAGAGGCTAATCACCGACAGCAAGAAACGAACCAGCGGTTGCTGCAACATGTGATGGCGTTACAGAAGACAGGAGGATCTCAGGGGGTCCATGATGTCCGGAAAGCAGTCCGCACGGTGATCCCTAAAATGGCTCCAACAGATGACATCGAGACCTACCTGGCAGTTTTCGAGAGAGTGGCCGAGCGGGAGGGTCTTCCCCGAGACCAGTGGGCTGAGGTTATTGCTCTGTTCCTGACATCCGGACCCCAACAGGTGTACTTTGATTTGTCGTCTGAGCAAGCGGCGGACTACAACAAAGTCAAGGATGAGATTCTGGCGCGACTGGGGGTGAATGTTTTGGTTTGGGCTCAGCGGGTGCATCAGTGGGAATTTAACCTGTCCAAGCCAGTGAGATTACAGTATTATGACTTGGTGCACCTACTGCAAAAATGGCTGCAGCCTGAGGTACTGAGTCCTACTGCTATGCTGGACCATATTGTGGCTGACAAGTTCTGGAGGGCTTTGCCACACCCCCTCCAGCACTGGGTGGGCCAGGTGTCTCTAGTGCCCTTCAGATGGTGGACCTGGTAGGAAGGGGGTCTATAAAATCCAGAAAATCCCCACCCCAGACCCGGCGGCTAGAGCCAAAAAGGACTGCTTGGGATATGCCCACTGCAGATCGGGCCCCGATAATCTGCTGGCGGTGTCATGAGACTGGCCATGTAAGGGCAGGCTGCCCCCATTTAGCTGAGCCCATGGACACAAACTTTGGTTTCTGACAGTCGCTGTATGCCAGAAAGGTGTGTGTGACAGGCACCCCAGAGACTCTCGATAACAAACATTTGTGTCAAGTGGAAGTCACTCCGGCGGTGGCGCTGCTGGACTTGGGGAGTCTGGTGACCCTTGTGAGGGCTGCCCTTGTACGACCCGCTGAGTTTACTGGCCGGAAAGTCGGCATGATATGTATACATGGAGACTTAAAGGATTACCCTACTGCTCTGGTAACGCTCTGGTTGCCGGCAGGCGGATCCATGAGGTGGCCATGGCCACGAACTTGCACTATGAGTTAATACTAGGAAGAGATTTCCCGTTGTTTCCGGCCCTGTGGCCAGCAGTTAGACCCACTGTTCCCCAAGAGTCAGGAATAGCCCCAGAGGATTGGCCTTGCTCAGATGGGAGGCCAGAACCCTGGGAGCCTGAGGCAGAAATGCCAGCAGTAGGGGTGACCGCCATGCCGGTGGAAGTAGGGGAGACTACCCCACTGGATGTGATGGTTGGGGAGGTGGAGGATTTGCCGCAGGGCCCTGAATTGGCAGACCTGAATGTCTCAGGTGACAATTTTGGCACGGCACAACACAGGGATCAGACTCTGTCCGGAGCCTGGGAGAATGTGTTAGTGATTGATGGGGAACCACAACAACCCGGATCCAAGACGGTTTTTCCGCGTTTTGTGGTTCACCACGATATGTTGTATCGGGTTACCCAACTACGGGGTGAAAATGTTGAACAATTGCTGGTGCCCCAGGCATATCGTAAGTTGGTATTAGACCTAGCTCACCAACATGTTCTTGGTGGACACCTGGGGCTACAGAAAACCCAGGACTGTATACTGCAGCGGTTTTACTGGCCCAGTGTATTTAGAGAGGTAGAAGAGTTTTGTAAGTCTTGCCTAACTTGCCAGATTACTAGCCCCCAGCCACACTTCCGCATTCCCCTAGTACCCCTCCCGATTATTGAGGTACCTTTCGAGAGAATCGCCATGGACCTCGTAGGACCGATACCTAAGTCGGCTAGGGGTCACCAACATATCTTAGTTGTGCTTGATTATGCCACCCGGTACCCGGAGGCGGTGCCATTGCGTCATACATCTGCCAAACTAATAGCTAAAGAGTTAATGGAGATGTTTTCCCGAGTAGGAATACCTAAAGAGGTTCTGACGGACCAGGGGACACCTTTCATGTCGAAAGTCATGAGGGAACTGTGTAAATTGCTGCGCATAAAACAGTTACGGACGTCCGTTTACCATCCGCAAACAGACGGTCTGGTGGAGATATTTAACCAAACGTTAAAAAATATGCTGAAAAGAGTGGTGTCCAAAGATGGGACGGACTGGGACCTCCTTCTGCCCTATCTAATGTTTGTAGTGCGAGAGGTACCCCAGGCCTCTACTGGGTTCTCGCCCTTCGAACTGCTATATGGCAGACATCCCCGGGGGCTGTTGGACATAACCAAGGAGGCGTGGGAGCAACAGCCCACTCCGCATAAAAGTGTCATTAAATATGTCACCAACATGCAAGAACGGATGGAGACAGTGTTGCCACTGGTTAGGGAGCATATGGAAGCAGGCCCAGAGTCGGGTCTATAATCGAGCGGCTCGGGTATGGAACTTTAACCCGGGAGATCGGGTCTTGGTTCTTGTATCGACCGTGGACAGTAAGTTCCTGGCTAGGTGGCAGGGGCCCTATGAGATTCTACAGAAAGTAAGCGATGTAAATTACAAGGTACGCCAGCCTGGTTGCCGAAAGCCAGAGCAGGTCTACCATGTCAATTTACTAAAACCCTGGAAGGATAGGGAGACCTGTACTGAGAACAGCCCGCGGACGGTTTGTCCAGGGGAAGAGGTTCCGGCCCCTCTGCCTGATGCTGGTGAAGCGGCTGCCACAGTACATATTGCTGACAGCCTTTCCTCTAAGCAGGCTCAGGAGGCCAGGGAGTTAATGGCCAGGGAATTAAATGAGGTCTCTAAGTTTGATGCGTATCCCATGCCCCGGGTGGATGAGTTAATCGAGCTGTTAGGGCAGGCGCTGTATTTTTCTGTCTTGGACCTCACAAAAGGGTACTGGCAAGTGCCCTTATCGGAGGCTGCCAAGGAGAAAACAGCCTTTATCACACCTGAGGGGCTATATCAGTATAAGGTGTTACCTTTTGGCCTGCATTGTGCTCCCGCCACATTCCAGCGGTTAATGGACGTTGTGCTTCGTCCGCATCGTCGGTACACCTCAGCTTACCTCGATGACATTGTCATTTATAGTGCCGACTGGGAGAGTCACCTGGCAAAAGTACAGGCCGTAGTGAATTCCCTCCAAAGGGCGGGGTTAACCGCTAACCCAAAAAAATGTTCTGTAGGATTGCAGGAGACAAAATACCTAGGGTATGTCATTGGGCGCGGTGTCATCAAACCCCAGATGAGCAAGATTGAGGCAATACGGAATTGGCCACGACCTGTCACCACCAGGCAAATAAAGTCGTTCCTGGGGATGGTGGGGTATTACATGAGGTTTGTCCCCCACTTTGCTACGTTAGCGGCACCATTGACAGGGCTCTTGAAGGGACGGAAATCAGTGATGGTTCACTGGAATGACCAGGCTTTTTCCGCATTGAAGTCGGCCTTGTGTGGGTCACCCATGCTGGTGACGCCTGACTTCAGGAGGGAGTTTGTGGTACAGACTGATGCCTCTGAAGTAGGCCTCGGAGCTGTACTGTCTCAGGAAGTCAACAGGGAGGAGCATCCTGTTGTTTTCCTGTGCCGCAAACTCACCCCAGCTGAAACAAGGTACAGTATAGTGGAGAGAGAGTGCCTGGCCATCAAATGGGCACTCGAGTCTCTCCGCTACTATCTGTTAGGGAGGAAGTTCCGCCTGGTGACCGACCACTCCCCTCTCAAATGGATGAGCCAGGCCAAAGAGAGGAATGCTCGGGTCACCAGATGGTTTCTTTCATTATAGAACTTTAAATTCACAGTCGAGCACAGAGTGGGCCGGTTACAGGGAAACGTGGATGCCCTGTCCCGAGTGCACTGTTTGACAAGTGTTCACCCCCTCAAGGTTGAACAAGGGGGGGGGGGTATGTGACACATTGAAAGGTCTGTTGCTTGAGGGAAGGTATTTTCCTCCCAGCATGTGCTGCTGGGCTGATTGACAGCCAGGTGAAGTCAAGCATCGGACTGGATTGTAGGTGCCGGTCCAGGCTTTGCCGACACCAAACTGCTTTAAAAAGCCAACCAAACTACAGCAGAGGGGGAAGGCTGGTGCCTGGATGAAGGCTGAAGACCTGTCTGAGAGGACAGGGGGGATTTTGTTTCTGTAAATGGACTCTTTATGCAGAACCTGCAGCATGGTGTGAATTAACACCAGGATTTTCAACTCAGGTGAAGTTGTTTTTGATGTACTGTTATACCTGCGTATGTGAATAAAACACTGCAGTTGGATTAAGAACTGTTTTTTGTGCCTCTGTTCTGCGTCCGCTTACCCTATCCTCACACAGGATATGCATGTATGGATTTATTCACTCGATACGTCAGCTTAACTGTTTACTTAAAGTTCAGTAGTTATTGGGTATATTTCATGATTTAAAGGGATCACCACCTTCACATTTTATTGACAGATTCTGAAGTCACCATTCTATAATGTGTGTGTGGATTGTAGATATTTATAAGTTGCAGGCTAACCCCACCCTTCAGCCCCTGATTGACAGCTTTCTCCCTCTGCATATTAAAAGGGAGAAACCTGTCCAACAGGTGTTAGAGGACAACATAAAGGTGGTGATAGAATTTTTTTTTTAATACTTAAAGGGATACACAATCACAGGTTGGCCATCCCTGGCCTAAGGGTTCATGCACTCAGGGACAATTTATAACTATAAATCAATTCATAAAGGGTAAATTGGTATAACATATTACCTATAGGAAGATAATAATAGTAGTTGGCTTTTATGGCAAATCATCACAAGATACTAGAGTATCTAAGGCTTAAATGGAGGCTCACACAAACTTAACCCCTTAAGCACCAGACCCATTTTAATTTTTTTCCCCCACACATTCCAATAACCAGAACTTTTAAAATTTTCCTTGCATACAGCCATATGTGGGCTTATCTTTTGTGGGATAAGTTGTATTTTTTAATTCCAAAAAAGTATTTATTGATTTGATTGCAAACATGGAGAAGTTACAAAGGTAGCACGAAAATGTATACATTAGACAAACAAGTTTCTCCTATGGGTATATTAGCTTATAGAGTACTGTGAATATGGGAATCTATTGTATAAACAGAACATTTATATAACAATAATTTAAAAAAAAATTTCCATCAATAAACATGAATTGTCTGAGTCTGTCTGAACTATACCTGAGAGAAAACGGTATTTGGGACTCCCCCCGGTCAGGGCTAAGAAGGGGAAGAGAGGGGATAGGGATATATTAAGTGGTTCCCCATAGTTTAGATTGTCTGATTATAGAGACAAGTAATATTGTAGATTAGGAGAGTTGGAGCAATTCAGCCAAGGATTCCACACCTGCGAATAACGCTCCCTGGTATCCTGTAGCGTAGCATTTAGTTTTTCATACAGTCAGTGCCACTTCTGCCATGAGGCGAGATGAGGATCTCGCCTCAGGCGGCAGTTTTATGTAAGTCTGAGGAGCGGTATCCACACAGCAGTTAAACACTGCTGGTGGATGCGCTGCGCTCCCCATCAGCTTCTTGTGCCCCCCTCAGACCTCAGATCAGCCCACCCAGCCACTTAAAAAAAACATAGTTACCTGTCCTGCGCTGCCGCTGCCCTCAGGTTCCGCGCTCCACTGTCTTCCCTGACGCAGCACTGATCTGAGGTCTGAGGGGGGCACAAGGAACGCACAAGACGCTGATCTGAGGTCTGATGGGGGCACAAGACGTTGATCTGAGGTCTGATGGGGGCACATTGTGTTGATCTGAAGTCTGATGGGGGCACAAGACGCTGATCTGAGGTCTGATGGGGCACAAGACGCTGATCTGAGGTCTGATGGGGGCACAAGACGCTGATCTGAGGTCTGATGGGGGCACAAGACGCTTATCTGAGGTCTGATGGGAGCACAAAACACTGATCTGAGGTCTGATGGGGGCACAAGACACTGATCTGAGGTCTAATGGGGCACAAGACGCTGATATGAGGTCTGATGGGGGCACAATGTGTTGATCTGAGGTCTGATGGGGGCACAAGACGCTGATCTGAGGTCTGATGGGGGCACATTCTGGTGATCTGAGGTCTGATGGGGGCACAAGAGGCTGATCTGAGGTCTGATGGGGGCACAAGACGCTGATCTGAGGTCTGATGGGGGCACAATGTGTTGATCTGAGGTCTGATGGGGGCACAAGACGCTGATCTGAGGTCTGATGGGGGCACAAGACGCTGATCTGAGGTCTGATGGGGGCACAAGACGCTGATCTGAGGTCTGATGGAGGCACAAGACGCTGATCTGAGGTCTGATGGGGGCACAAGACGCTGATCTGAGGTCTGATGGGGGCACAAGATGCTGATCTGAGGTCTGATGGGGGCACAAGACGCTGATCTGAGGTCTGATGGGGGCACAAGACGCTGATCTGAGGTCTGATGGGGGCACAATGTGTTGATCTGAGGTCTGATGGAGGCACAAGATGCTGATCTCAGGTCTGATGGGGGCACAAGATGCTGATCTGAGGTCTGATGGGGCAAGTGAAGGGGGCGCCATTTCATTTTTCGCCTAAGGCAGCAGAAAAGCTAGAAGCTGCCCTGCATACAGTGCAATAGTATTAACTCTATGAATAACTGCTGATATTGAGAGAGAGGGTGTACGCCATCTGGAAGCTATGTGAATCCTGGTTGACATCAGAATAAATTGAAGAAGTTTATATTCTGTATAGTTGAATGTCTGTAGTTTGAGGCCTAATAAATATATGGGCGCTGATAGGGGAAGATCTTTCCCGAATACTTCATAACTCTCTTTTAATGTTAGTCCAAAACCTACGGACCACCGGGCAGGTCCACCAAATATGAAGGGTGTTTCCTATGGTCTGGCATCCTCTATAACAGAAGGGGGAGACTGTTGAGTAAATAGCATGTAGTCTAGAGGGGACAAAATAGGTCCTATGAAGAATCTTTAGGGAGATTTCCATTAAGGTAACCTGCCGGCTCCCTTTGCTAATCATAGTACAGCATTGAACCCATTGTTCCGAGTCTCTCCTAAATCAACCTCCCAACCGTGCATTAATGTCAATTTGGTGTCTGGAGGTGATGCATTTAGAATAGAGTAAATAAAAGAAAGCGATCCCTTCTCTAAAGCTCTGTATTTACAGAGTCTCTCAAATGTTGTGTAAGCTATCATACTAGTGGGTGGGATCCGGGACGTTAAGAAATGGAATACCTGGGTGACTCTAAAGAGTTCGGAAGGTGGGGGGAGAAATTAGATATAAAGTATGCCCTGGACATGAGCTGAGAGCGGAGTAAAAGGTCACCGACACATCGTAGTCTAGTATGTTTCCACCAAATGAATGCAGTTGGCGATAAGCCAGGTGGAAATAGGGGGTTTCTAAATAGCGGAAGTAAGGGGGGGATAGGGCTTTGTAGTTTATATTTGAACCTAACCTTCCTCCAAAGTTGTAACATAAGGTAGGGAATTTTTGCAGTTGGGTCAATCGTCCCCAAAGGGATGTCAGGAGACCATATTAGTGCTAATGGAGATGCAGGTTGAAGTAAATCGGACTCCAAGATGACCCATTGTGGAATGTGAGAGAGAGCATTAAACAAGACCAGCTGTGATAGTCTAGCTGCAACATAATATTTGTAAAGGTGTGGGACTGAAAGTCCACCTACGCTCTTATGCAGGTGCATTATATGTCTGGCTATCCGTGGTCTCTTATATCCCCATATAAAGCGGAAGATTTCTGTCTGTAGAGTCCGCAGAGCAGAACCCGTTATTGGTGTGGGAAGAGATCGAAATAGATACAGTATTCTCGGTAATGTGACCATTTTGACTGTATGTATCCTGCCCAACCATGATAGAGTAGGGAAATTCCAGTAGAGCAGATCCTGAAGAAGCGTAAGAATGAGGTGGGCGTAATTCCATTTAAAAGTGGAATCTAAGGTTTTAGGCAAATTGACTACTAAATAATTGAGGCAATGATCCCTCTTTGCAAATCCAAAATTAAGAGAAACTAACTCTCTATCCTGTTGCCGTATATTATAATGTAGAACCTCTGATTTTTTAGCATTGATCCGGAGACCAGAAAAACGACCAAATGTACTCAAGCAATCCATTAAGTTAGGTATGGTAGTCAGGGGGCGTGTGATAGTGAGGAGCATATCATCCACGAAAAGGCTCACTTTATATTCACGCGTGCCAATCTGTACCCCTGCTATATTTGGATTGGTGCAGATCATAATGGCCAACGGTTCAATGGCCAATGCAAACAGGGCAGTGGAGAGGGGGCAACCTTGACGGGTGCCTCGGTTAATATGGATGGGGATGGGGCTATTAGTGGGTAGTTTAAGAAAGGCTGTGGGGGTCGTATAAAGAGTTTGTATAGCATACAAGAATGCTCCCGATATGCCCATAGCAGACATAACCTGATATAAATAAGTCCAAGAGAGGCTATCAAAGGCCTTTTCAATATCTAGGGTTAATAAAGAAAAAGGTCTCGATTTCGTATTTGCCCATTGGATAATATTACATACCTTTCTGACATTGTCTGGGGCCTGTCTGCCTGGGATGAATCCTACCTGATCATAATGGATCAGAGTGGGACGGTAATGGTTAAGGTGCTTGGCTAGAACAGAGGTAAATATCTTAAGGTCTACATTAAGTAGGGAGATGGGGTGATAACTTGTGGGACAAAGAGGATCTGTATTGGGTTTAGGAATGACCGTGATCAATGCAGTAAGCATGTCAGGGGGTAGCGAGCCGTTATGAAGGACATAATTACATAGGCCCTTATGGTGGTGGATTAATATGTCTTTGAATTTCTTATAATATGAAGCGGAGAACCCATCTGGACCTGGCGATTTTCCCAATTTAAGAGATGCTATTGCTAAGTCTAATTCCTCATCTGTGACATCGTGATTAAGAGTTTCCTTAGCAGACGAGGGCAGATAGATGTTGTTAAAGCGTTGCCTGGCTCTAAGTTTAGCCGCTAGCATTTTATCGGGTTTATTTGCTAGCTTATAAAATTTAGCCTATGTCCATCTCAAAGCCTTTTCAGTGCGGTGTAGTAAGAGTGCATCAAGGTGAAGTTTCGTATCTTTATTGGCTTTGGTGAGATAAAGGAAGGGCTGCCTCTGATTAGCTAATTCCAAACTGAATAGTTTTGATTCCAAATCCGACTGGACTTTAGAGCGCTACTTCTTCAATCTAGACGCCTCCGCCATGACTACCCCCCTGATGACCGCTTTATGTGCAGCCCAATTAACTGCAGGCGTAGTGTCTGAGGATATATTAACAGTAAAGAAGTCTCTAAGAGCTGTAGCTATGTGGTCAACAATAGAAGGATCAGTGAGTAGTGACTCATTTAGTCTCCAGGTAAAGGGGCATCTAGATGGAGTGTCCAGATTGAATTCCGCCAGCACCAAGTCATGGTTTGACCATGCGCAAGGGACATGTCTGGCATATAAAAGATGTGGGAGGAGTTGTGTGGAAGCTAGAATCCAGTCAATCCTAGTGTAGTGGTGATGCACGGGGGAGAAGTAAGTATATCCCCTTTGGACCTGTTATGTTCTCTCCAACAGTCAGCTATGTCCAGCTCCCGCATAACCATCCGAATAGCGTTTTTGGATTTGGAGGATAATTTATCCGCCACGGGTGAAGACCTATCTGGTCGAGCATTAAATGTCATGTTGAAATCCCCACACCAGATAAATGATAAGGGGTGGTGTTGCTCCAGCAATCTCCCCAGGGTGCGGAAGAAAGATGCAGGCTGACTGTTGGGAGCATATGGATTAATCAGACATATAGTGGTGTTATACAGGGATCCCACTACTACAATATATCTGCCTTCAGGATCTATAGTGGTAGACTCAATTTGAAAGGGTAGGGATTTTTTTAACAAAAACAATTACGCCTCTGCTTTTAGATGGGAATGGAGCATGTGATAACAAGGTGTATCTGCTATGAAAGTACTTAGGACAGGAGGTCGAGGTGAAATGTGATTCCTGGATACATATGATATCAGGTTTGAGCCTATCATATTGCAAAAAGGCTTTACGTCTTTTTTGAGGAGAGTTAAACCCCCTAACATTATGTGATATTATTCTACACATAACTGGTAATGTAGAAACAGCTGAGACCTAATGTTGGGTGATCATGTCCAGGGCATATTGAAAGAGAAAAGGGGAGTTGACAGATAGAATGGGTGACCGGGAGAGTCCAACCGGGTTCATAAAGGACCATTACAAAATGGTCTGTAACTCGGAGAGACAGACTCAGGAGAACTAGATGAACAAAAACAGTCAGGGACCACGTGCCGATCCAAACATGTCGGCGTCATGTCCTGGTATGCACAAAGCATAGTAAATACATGGAGCTCTTGCTCCGCGACAATCAGCTTATAGTAATACTAAGCAATAGAGGGTGAGCTTATGAATGAAATAAAAGGGGTAAAGAAAAGGAAAGGAAGAGAGAAGGAAACAGGAAAGAGGATCAATGCAGAACATATATGAGCTGGTAAAAGGGGTAGGCGGTGTAGCACCCCAACCAAAGAGTTGTAACAATCTGTCGATGAAGCGAGGTCGTCCCATCAGGGTAGGCCTCGGCTTCCCGGAACTCTTCAGCGCCCGCCCCCTACTTCTAAATGTAAAGCAGCCCACAAAGTCACTGGGGTAATCAGAGTGATTCTCAGAAGAGTAAATAAGCAGATCAATACATAGTAAATGATGTATCCCCCCGTTCCAAGCTGCGTCAGCTAGCCGGGCCCGGAAAGAGACACCCATCATGACCAGCAGCCATGACTCGGGGTGCAAAGAGACACCACCGTGTCCACACAAAGGTGGGAAGAAAAAAGAAGAAAAACAACATGGGAACACACATAATAGGACGATCTTACAGTCTCAGTCGTAGGGGTCACCCCAATAATCAATCATAGGAGGACTAAGAGGAATCAAACATGTTGAGTGAATATGCTACATAAGCGTACCTTCCCACCCCAGCCAGCGATGTCAGATCGGGCGTAAAAGACTCGCCTATCTCGAACTTCAAGTGCAGCCTGTGGCGGGAAGAGGTATCAGCACATGTCAGGAACAACATAATAAACAATCAGAAAAGAAAGGTTAACTCTAGTAAGTTCAAATCAGATGCAACTTGCGCTATGTAGTCAGGCAACAAAAACAAACGGTGATGATCATTCTTCATTTCCAAATGATGGTGCAGTTCTATAGACAATCTTCCATGCTGTTTTCAAAGTCATGGTGGATCTCGAGAACGCCTAGAAGGTTCCGGTAGAGCAGGTAGAGTGCGACGTGGATGCCAGGATCTTGTAGGTCGCTGTGGTAAGGGAGCAGGGGCTGTAGGTCTGTCGAATGGAATGCAGAATATCAAGACCCTCCGACAGTTCTTTGATTGTATAATCGCGATCTCCAATTTTGCAGGCGACATGGAAGGGGAATCCCCATCTATAGCGGATTTGGGCTCTCTGAAGGGCCATAGTGACAGGCCTAATTGATCTCCTCTTCTCCAACGTGACTGGGGCTAGATCAGCAAATAGTTGCACCGAGGAGTCTACTCTCGGAAGACCCTGTAAATTACGTGCAGCTTGTAGAAGTTGGTCACGCATCTCAGGGTAATGTAACTTGAGTATGATATCTCGGGGAACGTTGGGATTCCTTGGACGGCCCAGGGCTCTATGCACCCGATCCATTCTGAATAAGTTAGAGTCCACTTGGGGCAATAAAGCTTGAAATAGGTTGAGCACAGTAGGTTGTAAAGCAGTGATAGATTCAGGCATACCCCTGATTCTAATGTTGGCTCTCCGATTACGGTTTTCTAGGTCTTCCAGTTTGTATTCTAACGCCTCCAGCCTTTGTGCGTGACCATCTAAGCGAGTACTGTCAGCCTCCATAACGTCTGCTACTTCGTCCATCTTTTCCTCTAGGTCAGAGACCCTAGTACCCATTTCCTGTATTTGCTTGGTGAAGTCAGCAACCGCCTTAGATAATTCCGTATTGAAGAGCGATTTGATGTTGTTATAAAGTTTGGTAGGGTCAAAAACCGGGGCAGGAGAATCAACAACAGGTTCAGGTTCAGAGGGCAGCAGTGAACTGGTACTGCCTGTTGGGGAGTCGGGTGGCTCCATACCTGATGGTTGCGGCGTGCAAAAAAGCTCCAGAAGGGTCTGGCAGGATGATGAGAAGCCCTGGGTCTTCTTCTTCTGTGACCTTGCAGGCATTCCTCGTTTTGGTGCGTACAGCAGATATACAATCAGATCATAAGGCAAAGAGTAAGGGAGATAAGCTGGGTCATAATACGTAGAAAGATAAAGTATCACCGTCAAGAGAACATCATGTCGCGGGTGGAGCTAGATGTATCAGTAGTTGTTGGGCATCATTATATCAAGCATCTAGAAGAATAGTTGTGTCCCTCCAATATGGCGGCGGGGACCACCGAGGTCCTGCAGGAACAAGGGGCAGGGTCCAGATATATGTGTTTTCCAATTGTGCAAAAAAACGTCCCCTTAGCATAGAGAGCTCACCGAACCCCTTAATATAATGGGAGAGGATGGAGCTTTTCTGCCTATACAGGCAAAGGAGGCACCCTGCTGACTCACCACTCCAGGCTGGACGGCCGTCCTCTGGAAGGAGCTCCTGTATGGCGCTGTCCTGGTGGATGGGGTACTGGTGCTGGTAATCCCGAGCCCCTGTGGTGTGGTGATGCTGGTAGAAGAGTGCTGATGGTTTTCGTGCTCCTCCGCGCTCCACCCGCACTTCCGGTCGGTAAAAAATGTGTATCTAAGAAGATTTTTTTGATGTTCACTGTGTACAAAAATGACATGATATCCTTACTTTGCAGATATGATTATGGCAATACCAAATTTGTATGGGTTTTTTTGTTTTACTGCTGCTTTAAAAAAAAAAATCAATTTTCTTTGTATTGCTATTTTCTGACAGCCATAACTTTTTTTAATATTTCCATCCACTGAGCTGTATGAGGGCTTGTTTTTTGCGAGATGAGCTGTAGTTTTTATTGGTACGATTTTTGGGGTACATACAACTTTTTGATCACTGTTATTCAATTTTTTGGGGGAGGATAACAATTGCAATATATGATTGTAATATAATATGATTGTAAATATGTAATATGATTGTAGTATTACTTGGGATATACTTTATTGGTGGTTGGACCCTCCGTAGTGATAACAAGAAGCGTGTTATTTTAACAGGAACAGACATAACTAACAAAACCAATGAGCAGGGAGCATCTACAGGTTCAGGTAAGGTAGCATTTATACCCACATGTTTCATCTTTAACATGGCCACCTCTAGTGTGTTTGTGTGTGTGCTTCTGGGTTTTGGCACTCCTAGATGCCATGGTCACATTTGACCACAGCATCTGAGGGGATAAATGTCAGCGATTGGCATTACCGACAGTCACAGACATTAAGCCCAAGTGTCTGCTAAAACCCAAGATGTGACGTAATAGTATGTCACATGTTTGGAAAGCGTTAACCTTGTGGCCAATAACGTAATATCATTGTGTAAGAAATTATTACATATAAATATATATGTATATATATATTACACCCTCTTACTGGGTCTGATTTGAGGGTTGGATGCAATAAATGAGACACAAGAGTGAGTATATAAAAAGGTATATTGTATAGTGTGGAAAATTGATATTACACTTTTGTTATTATTGTTGAGTATGCTTAGAGTTACAGTGGAACAAAAGAAATAAATATTACAGATAGAGAGATTTATACACACAACAATAATTACAGTTACTTAAAAATTCCAAGATACAATATAATGCTACTTTCAAGACCATTTGGTAACTCAACCTTAAAATTCCTTACAGTTTATAGTTACCACACATTGGCCTCCAATCCGTATCTCTCCTCTCCATTTCTGTCTTCCTTCCAGCTCCCTCCTTTTTCCGGCTCCTCCAGTTCCTTCCAACCTCTCTTCCATCCCCCCTCAGGTTCCTCCCAGCTCCCTCCCCATATGCCCAAAGCATGTGTCTTTCATCCCTTGAAAACTATCAACCCCTCCCCCCCATATCAACACCCAATATCTGTTATCCAAGAATCTGTGGGCCTTCCGAAAAACTGAATGTTGGTCAACCAGTTATTTCAGCATTTTATGAAAGTTCATTTTGGGTGCCCTTTGTTCTCCAAAAGTTGGCATATTAAAGGATTCCTGCCCTGGTTTCAAAATAATTGTTATCAGTGCTTCAGACATTGTGTCAGACAACATACATATATATATTTCTACTCCATATATAATATATCATGGCCACAATAATCTATTTGCCAATACTTGTCTATCTCTTAATTAGAGATGAGCGAATCATCCAAAATTCGCTTCGGCAAATAATCGACGAATTTCTGATTCGTTCTTAATCCGAATTTATTCGGTCGAATTTGCATTAAAAAATAATCGTTGTTTTGCGAACATTCCTACATAAATTACGGACATACAGTCAGCATTGTTTAAAGTACGCAATACGTAAGCATTAGCGTGCAAAGTGCGTACGAATCCTTAGCGTACTATTGACTCGTAATTGTGTCATACACACGAGGCTAGGCCTTGGCGTACAGTCTTTAGAGGCAGTCCATAAGAGCTAGAAAAGTAAGGTGCTAGCTATCCGGCTAAGTGCATAATTTACTAAAAAAAACACTGCACAATAAGTGCATAATAGGACACATTGCAGTATCTGAAAAAGAATACACACAATGGACTAAAGTGCTTGAACGTTGCTAAACCTGTCAAAACATTATTGCTATGCTAAAATACAGCAAAGACATAATTATGCAAACATTTTAGTGCAATCAATTTCACATTTGCAAGCATAATAGGCTCAGATATACGTTTGAGTCTCTCCTTATGGCTGCTTGGCATAAAACACTGGAACACAGTCCAAAATTCAATCCACTGCCCTCTTCTGCCAGAAGTCGGACTTGACCGGGTCCGGGTGGTGGTTACACTGGTGAGCGCTACCGACACTTGCGCCTTCACTTTTCCGGATACTCCTGTCGGGACAGCAGGGGGGTAAGGACTTCTGGCTGCAGCGGTTCAGGCAAGGTTGCACCCAGGGAAGAAGCGCCAGCTCCCCTGGCTGCCTCTGACTTCATTTTCCAGGGTAGTTGGTACTGGTGGATCACCGTGGACTGGAAAGTAAACGATGATGTTGTCAGCTGACTCAGCTGAAAGAACTGTGATGGTGGTGGTGGTGGCAGTCCAGGGATCAGAGGCTCCGGCTGTGGCTTCTCCCTGAAACGGAGGATGCAATCTGGTGACTCCTGTAGGCAGCGCACGCGTCGTTCGCCTGGTGGTTCCTCCGGCCAAACTTCTGGTGGTGATGTAGGGACCAGGGGCTTAGATAATAAGGTAACCCCGGTAGCAAAGGGGCCTTTCAGGGATGCCATGGGGGTATATTCCACCTGATCCCCCACGTACGGGCTGTGCCAGAGTGGGGCAGGTACGGCCGTTTCATTGACCTGCGGCACACAAAGTACTCCTTGCCGTCCTTGTCATCTGCCAGGAATCCAGAGCCTCACTCCACTGAAAACCATAGGATGGTTCCCTTACGCCGCTCCAGTGTAGGGTCTCCCGGCCTAGGATGGTCCAGTACTTGGATGACCCAGTCCTCCACCACATTCTTGTAGTCCCACAGGGTCTGGGCGTGGGCCGTCACTGATGTAGGCACAATGGGATTCTGGAAGGTGTTGTTGTTGTTGCTTTCCTCCTGGGTGGCGAAGTGGACGCTCCAGCCACCTCCGCCGCACCAGCTGCACCAGTCGGCAAGGCGAATATCGAGTCAGGAGCCGGTGAGACTGTCTTGCACAATTGTGACACTGTGATCTCTGGAGCGGGCGGTGGTTCGGGGTACTCGTTACCAAAGACCATTTCCCCCCACTTTGGTCGCAGTTGCTTCGCCATGCTGTGGTATCTTGTTCACCACTGGCTTGAACTGGAGAGGAGGGCGGTGTAATGAGGGAGGAATCTTCACTCCCTATACGTGCAAATAGGCCAGGCTGGTTTTTCCAGATTCTGAGGGGGGGCGTATCTTCACTTTCCTGCTCTTGAGGGGGCTTATTGTCATTTTCCCGCTTCGGGGGGGCGGTGAATCTGAAAAAATCCGGATTCGCTTCGGAGTAGGAAAAATGGAGGATTCGATACGAATCGGTGAATAGATTGCTTCATCTCTACTCTTAATATAAATATATATATTTATATACATATAAATATATATATTTATATATTTATTATGTATTTATTTATATATATATATACTTATTATGTATATATATATATATATATATATATATATATATATATATATACATTTCTGTTGTCTGTTTGTAAAGGTCTCAGATTTCTAGGACATACAGTTCCTGAGATATTCCCAAAAAATGTATTAGCCAATATGAGCTTGCAGCTTCACTTATATCCTAGCTGCCATACATACAGTCAAATGACCCTTATAAGCCATTAGAAGCTGACAAGTCCATCAGTCTTGACATACACATAGCTACACCAGGTTTCCATAACAACTCTTTTCCATAACCACAATTTTTCTTCATTGTTATTAAAGATGAGCGAATTTCATGTTATGAAATTCTTTTACACTTTGGTGATAAAAGGTGAATTGCGTTATGGATTCCGTTACCACAGACCATAACGTAATTCTATGATGGAATGCATAACGGAATGCCTTTAGAGGCATTCCATTATTCACTCCATCATAATAGAAGTCTATGGGCTGCATAACGGATCCGCCCCATTTCCCCAGCTCCAGATGTAATTTTTCTGTATTTTTCTTATTTTATATTTCACTAGAAAATTTATGAATATTAAATTATATATATTTAGAACATTGTACTGGATTTCTGCATTGCAAGATCGTTTATGTACATTACATTTTCCTCTCTTGTAGCGCCCCCTGCTGTTTATCCATGTGGTGCACCTTCTCCTGTATTCAGAGGTGGAGTAACACTCAGTGGGGCACATTTACTATAGCGTCTGCACCTGTGTTTAGTCTATAAAATGCTGTTTCAGACAGTGTCATTTTTAATCACATTTACTACTGAAATTGTGCCTGTTTTGGAGGCTATTATACCTTGTTCGCCTATTTTGATTTTTTTAGACTAATTCAGAATTTTTGTAGCTTTTGCAACTTTTTCATGCTCTAATTATGCTCTAATTATGTAGGTGCGTTTTTTTTTTGTCACAACAGTCTAATTTCTACTACACCCAGGGCTTGCGTACTTTTGTTAGTCTGTTTTCAGTGGTGAAGTGCTACTTTTTTTGCAGTAAAAGTTGCATTTTCCGTGAGACATGCAACTTTGTGCCCAAGAAGCTTTCCTGCTCTCTTCCCCTCCCTTCAGTGTCGGTATAATGATCTCATAGTGAAGAAGGTGAAGTAGTCCAGACACCTTTCATTCATTCTTTTCTACTTCTAAATTCATAGAAATACACAGCTATATCTGTCTCCAGACAGTGGAGAAGGAAACTGTGGAAGCGTTACCTACCATATGTATCTTTAGGGCTATATGCAAGCGACTATTTTCTATGCAGGGGAGGAAGGGGTTAACAAGAACTAATACAATGCATTTTAAGAGATTCAGGTGCTTGATTAGTTGCTGCCCACCTGCAGAAAGACAAGCAATACTTCCAGATATGAGATGAAAATAGATTTGAATTCCTGCGCCCACTCAATCAGCAGCAGATGCCCATCTAATATTGTCAGCCGGACCCCTGCTGTATCCGCAAGCATTGGTGAAAAAACGTGCTGACTACAGCATGCACGGGGTTTACAGAGGGAGCAAGCTCACTCTCTGACCCCATTGGCCCCCTGTGCTGTGGTGGCAGGGGGCCTTTGGCTACTAAGGCAGTTGATGTCTTAGGCCCCTTGCAGACGAGCGTGTGACACGCACGTCTTCAGCATCGCAGCCCCTGGCCTGAACTCCCGGCACTGATGGGGTCACATAGCATTATACTGATTTATGATGCCATGTAACCCTTATAGTTCTGGAATGTGTTGAATAACACTAACATAATGCTGTTAGAAATGCAGATTCCACAAGTCTTTTTTGTGCCGATTCTTGTACAGAAAAACCGCAGCATAATACAGTACCAGTAAAATATATGAGATAACACAAATCTCATGTACATTTTGCTTTTTTGTTCCATGCAGAAATTGACTTGCCATGTTGATTTAGTAAGCCACAGTATGTCGAATGTGTTTGCGATTTTTAATGAGTTCACCCTTTTAAATTGAAGAGTGAGATTTGTGGAAAAACTGCCTCAAATCCCCACCAAAAACTGAAAGTAACACATGCAGTTTTTGTGTGCAGTTTCTGTAAGTGTTCAAAAAAATGTTTGCATAATGGCTGTGTTTCTTTGTACAATCATAACTATGAAGGAACAGATGTTTTTTGGGGCTTCCCTAAAGTCTTTTGCAGCTATATTATTCCATTTCAACTGCATAGCTAGGTACATTTCACTCAGAAGCAGGGGGAATATGCCTTCTGTGAATTCGGTCAGCACTGTACTGCCATGTCCTTTGATTCAGGGTGTTTTAACATCTGAAATGCGTCAGATAATACTTTGCGTCCTTTGGATTTTACTTAAGTGACAGAAATAAAGATCATTTTTACCAGTGCTGGAGATTTTATTATTATATTCCCTTATATTTGTTTTCAACTCCTGAGCTCACAGAACAAATATGGAGGGTAAAGTCACACTGACAGGGGTGGATTGGCCATAGACCGTACAGGAAAATTTTGTGGTGGGCCGATGCCAAGGGGGCCTCCTGGGCTCTCCTCACCACCAGCCAGTGGTAGTTTTTGGAGATGTATGTGCTGCTGGCGGTATTTTGTGATGGACTGTGGTATTTGGGGTGGTATAATGTGCCGCAGTATTGTATTGCTAGCCCATCAACTTGGCCATGCCTTTCATCAATTTGGACCCAACTACAAAACAGGGACACTTTTAATATTTTTTCTAGGGACACTTTAAGTTCCCAGTCCACACCTGCTTACTGACATACAGGACGTTACTGTTATCTGCAAAAGCAGTGTAGAAGCAGTTGTTTTATCAGGCTCATAAGCTCAGCCAGCTCTGGCACGCCTCCACATCGTCTCAGCCATGTTCTGAGTCTCTAACTTGGGATGGATCTTGCCTAACAAAAGGCAGTGGACTGCAACTTAGGAGTTAGCGAGAACCCTAGTGGTCATGACTTTCTAACTTTTTTTTTTCAGGTGAATGCAGGCAATTTTTTTTTTTAATGAAGTGATTCAGAAATTTGCAATTTACACAATTCTCTACCAAATAAAATGAAATTGTGTGAAAGTACAGTGACTTTTTAACTTGTAGCTACGAGACAGTCCAATGTATTGCAGTGAAGACACATTATCTGTTTAGTTTTAATTTCATTGGCATACACAGAAAGAAAATAGTTCTAGAAAGTAAATCACACAAATGTATCAAGTTACTTTAACTGTAGTTTATTTTAAAGCAGTTTATATGATAACAAATGCAATGTAACAATATTATAGAACAATATATTACACTAATGCTATATATTGCATTTCAGTCAGTGTTTAAATAATTTAATGGACGCTTGTAAGTGAGAAGGTAAGTATAAAGTACTTTGTATTGTTCACTGCGGAATGTGCATGGAAAGAACATCAATAACATAAGATACTTATGAAATAACTAATGTATTGTACATTATGTCAGCACTCTGTACAGCTTTGTCAGTACTAGTGTATAGTAAGGTAAAGCACATAGAATTCTTACGTAGCAAGAAATTTACAATGTCTTGGTGAAGAAATTAGGAGCGTTGTCTTTAAAGTGGTTATATTCATCTGTTCCAGCCACCAGTACAGTTGCAGGAAAGGTCCTAGGACGTTCTGGGTCCTGTCATAGAAATATGACCATAATGTCAGTTATAATAAGTGATAATTCTACTTTATTAACATTGGAGGCTTCTACACATGCACAGCATTATAAGGATCATCATCTTTATATTACTAATAATATGTTGCCAAAGGCATACGGGCAGGCCATGCCCCAAGAACCTGTCCAGTAACCCCCTTCTCCAGAGGAAGTGATTTATTGGCTAACAAGGGGCATGAAATTAGCCCAAACGTCATGAAAAAGGTGTGGAGGAAGAAACAAAGAGCAGTCCTTTCTGTGCTGGATGTCACAACCTGGCACCATAATAGTGGGCCATTTTTTTATTTTTACTATGATGCCATCCTTTTTTCTGTGTTAAATACTGGTTGATACAGGTATATCTGTGGGGGTAACCTGTCATTTATGAAAATATTGTGTATTCATGCTGTATATATCTGTAGACCATATTATAGCCTTCTGTTGAAAGAGATGCTCCTTTCTAAATGATCTGGATGTTGGGCACTTTTCATTTTAGGTGGCCTGCATAGCCATTTTACATTACCCACTGTGCTCAAACTCTAATTCTGATACTTCTCCTATTAGGTGAGACAACCAACCTCTTCTTATTGAAAATAAATGTGGTTCTGGTTACATGGCAACCCTCTTTAAGACCCTAACAAAGTATTACCTCTTCTCTGTAAAAAGCTTTAAAGCAATACAACCACAAGGCAATCTCTGGGTTTTGTTTGCTTACCTTAATAGGATAGGCTGTGGTAGGAACATAGCGGATGACAAATCCACATCTTCTTCTGTCAGACATGTTGGGTTCACTGGCATGAACAGTCAGACCATCATGCACCTGTCAGTATAGATGAGCATTTACAGAGATTGTTCAGTACACACATCACACATCTAGTCAAACTAGGCTCCTAACATGGAAGCTCATGAGCAATCTGTCACGCCCTGCTCTTTTAGATTTGTTTATCCATACATTCAGCCCTGGACTTGGAATATATTCATAGAGATCAATGTACATGACTAGTCCATAGGGCAGTCTGGAGAAGTTGTGGGTCTAGAGCACATCTAGTGCTTATATCCTCTACTGACACATGGCAGTCGTGTCTCGATTTAGTCAGAATCGCTAGAAGTAGAGTGCATTATCTATATATACTAAAATTGTATACCTAAGGTTTCAGTTTCCTTAAACAGACATACAAGTTATATTGTATAGCCTTGTACACAAAATGAATTTCCATGTTATAGTTAATTCTAATGGTCCAATATGACAATGATATAATAATATTAAGCTTGATCAACAAATCTCCATAATGGCTTTATGGCATTAGGCTGTACTTACAGACATTTGACCAGCTTTCAGTGGACACTCAACCAAATCTTCTACATTCACCAAGTGCTTTGGAATCTCCTGGTTTGCTGTCAGCATGTTCCCGGGAATCTCTGCATTTCTGTGCTCCAGTATACCTTGTTTATGACTCCCTGGGGCAAAAAAAATGTATGTAAGTCTCTATGTAAATCCCTGTTAAGAACGTTTAATATTATGCATTAAGCTATAAAGAGGTAATACCTGGAATGATTTGTAGGACTCCATTTTCAGCATCAACATCATCGAATGCCAGCCATACTGAAGCCACTGGACCTCCCTCAAATCCCCAGTATCTATGAAGATTTAAGAATATTTAGGTTACACACTTCTAACTAGTAGATTATCCAGACATAAAGGTCTCCCAGCTTCCATACTCACTTGATATCCTGATGCCAGGCAACATACGGAGAAGTGTTTTCTTTGTGTGGAACCTCAGAGGAGGGATATTTACAGATAAATCTAGAGTCCAGAAGAATGACATTTGGACCCAAGACAGCTGTGATTGTTTCAAGTAGATTGGGATGGGTTGCCAGTCTCATCACCCACTCATACTGCATGTGGATATTGTGTAGGTTGTACTGAGTATACTCTTTACCTGAAAGATAAAATATATTGGGATCAGCTAATTTTTTTCTACAAAATTATTTCTCATGATGCAGTATTCTCTACACATCTCTTGATCATTTGGAAACTTACCAAACTTTTCTTCCAGCTTTGCATGCTCCGTCTGGGCTTCGTGCAATTCCTTCTCATCTAATACATCAATTGATGTCAGATAGCCATTGGTATCATAGAGGTCCTTCATCTTGTTAGTGTCAATCTTCATGGTGCAGTTACTAGGATAGCTTTAGCTGTACGAAGAATGTCTGAAAGCTGTTGATATAACTGCCTGTCTGCCACACTGACTTATATACTAAGTCTGGCAAGTGCCCAGCCCATGCTACTATTCTTAGTAACAGGGTTTTTTTAAGTTTTTGTTTCCTGGATAAATATTATAGCCCTGAGTGATTGTTTTTGATGTCTTAAGAATATAGCACATGCCTGCATTCCTCACAAGAAAACTTCCTTGTTTCACTCTGCATGGACTGTCACACATTATGATTTCATCATTTTAAAAGCACATGGCTGGGAATTCCACAGCAATTGAGGAAGCAAAATATAAGATATGTCATCCCTACAAATTAGAATATCCTGGAATATCTTGCTTTTTGATATCCTACTATAAGAAACTTAATAGAAATAGAGTGAATTCTGAAAACTTTTCAGAACTTTTCCAAATAATTTCTCTTTTTGTGCAGGTTTATTATATTTTTTTATACATAATATATTTCTGGAACAATTGTGTCTAGAATTACAAAACTGGAGGTATGGTTTCCGTATACTGATCTATGAAGTACTTTGGGTACGCTATGTAAGGTTTCCATAGGAACTGAGAGAAAAGATTTGAATTTCTATGTGAATGATATATATAGAATGAGCATACAGAATATATAGAATAGTATATAATTCTAATAGTGTATAATGCTTGTTTCGTTTTGTACAGAAACAAGAAAAAAGAGAAGTGGAATTTGAACATTCTCAGAAAAGTGTTTCAGTGTTGAAATCTAGTCAAAAGAAAAAAGTCTGGTGCCATCTTATCCAGTAGAAAACAGGTTTATTGCTCTCATTAAGAGAAACAAGAGTCTTGATAACGTTTAATAGCTAACGGAAATAGAAGCAGTGATGCTCCATAGTGAGGTCTCATAGTTTTTTAATTTAAAAAAATCTGACAGTGCAGCATTTTTACACCCAGTCACCTACTACTATCCGTTTACCCATATACTTTGTCATTACTAATGTTGTCCTGATGTTAAAGAGCTTGAAAGAGTATGGATACAGTCTTAATGATATACACGACTTTTCAGGGCAACTGGAGCACTTTTGATTCAGGGCGATACATTTAGACCAAATCAAATTTGATGGCCGACTTAACTGGGCTGGAATTACATTTTTGGAAATTCACTCAGATCTGTTTACCACATTATGTAAAGAATTGCTAATACATTTCGACTGCTGGTTGATAATGATTATTGTTCCCAGAACTTCCTAGAGTCATGCCAAGGTGTTCATCTGGATGTATAGAATGATCATCCCTATTTATAATTAGATATTGAAATAGCGGCATCCCTCTTATTGCTCATGATGTGGCACTGGATCTGGATAAACCTGTATCTTTTACTTGTAGCCGGAGGAAGGAAAGAGAGTCTAGAGGAGGAAATAAAGTAAGTGTGTGACCTGGACTGCTTTGGTTGTGGGTGTGAAGGATGATGTCATGCAGTATAAAGACTCTCAGAGGAGATCAGATTCTGCATGAGTCTGAGTAAAGTCTGAGACCTGCAGCTATGACTGACTCTGAGAACAGAGGAGAGTCGCTCTATCTCAGCATAGGTGTCCTGGCTGTTAGTGCAGGTAGGGATATTTAACCTGTTCTCTTCCAGCATATATCCCTGTTTATATTTACAGTTTGCATGCTTAAGTAATGTTTATTTTTCTGTTTTAGGGAGTTTGCTTCTATCAGTAGAATATTACAGTGTTGGTGCATCTGCTTCTCTTATACCCCCAACTACCCTCGGCATCCTCCTCCTTATATTGGCAGCTATTTTAGGATATGCAGGTATGGATTTATTCACTAGTTATATCAACCTGTTTACTTGACGTTCAGTAGTTATTGGGTATAATATTGAATATTTCATGACCAAAAGCATCACCTTCTTCATGCTGCCTTCTCTGAGGGCCGTGACAGACACCGATTCCATCATTCTGTCTGTTATCTGTGTGGGGGTCGTAGTTTTAGTTGCATCAAATGATTCCCCTCAGTTTTATGCATAAGCCTCAAATCCTAAATATTAATGAGTTGTAGGCTAACCCCACCCTTCAGCATATGACTGACAGCTTTCTCCCTCTTCATATTAATAGAGAAAAAGCGGTCCAACATGGGTTGGAGGGAAGCATAAAGGTCGAGACAGATTTTCTTTAATACTTTAGCGGATACACAATGTATACGTGTATCTGTATAGTTGCATATGCAGCGTTCTCTGTAAGTGGTTAGAAGACTAGACACCATTGAGTTTTTCAATGTGATCACTGACTGCAATATCTAGAATTGTTCCCACTGAAATATATCCAGTTCAGAGACTTTGGTATATATACACTCACCGGCCACTTTATTAGGTACACCTGTCCAACTGCTCGTTAACACTTAATTTCTAATCAGCCAATCACATGGCGGCAACTCAGTGCATTTAGGCATGTAGACATGGTCAAGACAATCTCCTGCAGTTCAAACCGAGCATCAGTATGGGGAAGAAAGGTGATTTGAGTGCCTTTGAACGTGGCATGGTTGTTGGTGCCAGAAGGGCTGGTCTGAGTATTTCAGAAACTGCTGATCTACTGGGATTTTCACGCACAACCATCTCTAGGGTTTACAGAGAATGGTCCAAAAAAGAAAAAACATCCAGTGAGCGGCAGTTCTGTGGGCGGAAATGCCTTGTTGATGCCAGAGGTCAGAGGAGAATGGGCAGACTGGTTCGAGCTGATAGAAAGGCAAAAGTGACTCAAATTGCCACCCGTTACAACCAAGGTAGGCAGAAGAGCATCTCTGAACGCACAGTACGTCGAACTTTGAGGCAGATGGGCTACAGCAGCAGAAGACCACACCGGGTGCCACTCCTTTCAGTTAAGAACAGGAAACTGAGGCTACAATTTGCACAAGCTCATCGAAATTGGACAGTAGAAGATTGGAAAAACGTTGCCTGGTCTGATGAGTCTCGATTTCTGCTGCGACATTCGGATGGTAGGGTCAGAATTTGGCGTCAACAACATGAAAGCATGGATCCATCCTGCCTTGTATCAACGGTTCAAGCTGGTGGTGGTGGTGTCATGGTGTGGGGAATATTTTCTTGGCACTCTTTGGGCCCCTTGGTACCAATTGAGCATCGTTGCAACGCCACAGCCTACCTGAGTATTGTTGCTGACCATGTCCATCCCTTTATGACCACAATGTACCCAACATCTGATGGCTACTTTCAGCAGGATAATGTGCCATGTCATAAAGCTGGAATCATCTCAGACTGATTTCTTTAACATGACAATGAGTTCACTGTACTCAAATGGCCTCCACAGTCACCAGATCTCAATCAAATAGAGCATCTTTGGGATGTGGTGGAACGGGAGATTCACATCATGGATGTGTAGCCGACAAATCTGCGGCAACTGTGTGATGCCATCATGTCAATATGGACCAAAATCTCTGAGGAATGCTTCTAGCACCTTGTTGAATCTATGCCACGAAGAATTGAGGCAGTTCTGAAGGCAAAAGGGGGTCCAACCCATTACTAGCATGGTGTACCTAATACAGTGGCCGGTGAGTGTATATATATATATATATATATATATATATATATATATATATATATGTATATATATACATATAACTGTAAGATTTTTTGCAAACTTTTAACTTTAATTAGTAGGTTAAGAAACTACTGACTGAAGGTAGTTGCAACATCATCATAGCCTAAGGGTTCATGTACTTAGATATTTGTCATTTATATTCCACGTTGCTCCTGTGTCATGTTCCTCTACAGACAATCACACACCACACAACATCAGGCTGCTGAGGTTAAGAAAAACTTGATTGGGGGGACCAGGATTTTAAAGGGATCAACATACCTTTAAAATGTAACTGATTTGTATAAAATACTGAATTTTAATATTTTCAATCTATAACGTCATTGTCATTTCCAAAATAGGAATCCAGAATGTTCGAGGACATGTACCTCTGTGGGTCTCATTGTATTGGACAGTTTCAGCTCTATGGTCTGGATATGGAGTCAACTTAATACTGAAAGGAACCAATGTCATCAGCAACTCTGAAATGAGAAATGCTATAGTTCCTGGCTTAGTGGCATTTTTACTGGGGCTGTTTATTACTGGTATAGTGGGGATCCTTCAAAAGGAAATTATCCTTGCTTTGATATCTATCACACTTTCTCTTTCCAGCATTCATGAGATAGTTCTATTCTATGATGGCAGAGTAGGCACTTCGGCAGTGGCATGTAATTATCTGATTGTAGTATTAATTGGGTTATACTTTATTGGTGGTCGTACTCTCCATCGTGTTAACAAGAAGCATGTTATTTTACCAGGAACAGACATAACTAACAAAAGCAATGGCCAGGGAGCATCTACAGGTTCCAGTAAGGTAGCATTGATAGCTACATGTTTTATCCTTAACATGGCCGCCTCTAGTGTGTTTGGCTGCAAACTCCTTGGAATAACCAGCAGCCTTTTTGTTGGTCAGGTAGCATGGCTGTGGACGGCTGCTGTCTACCAGACTGTTATCTGTATCCTTTCATATCGTAATTATCACATGCTAGAGGCCACACATATTGCATTTTTTTCCATTTTGAGATATGCAGAAGGCTACTCTCTACTGTATCAGTTCTTGAACACTGGTCAGTTAAATTACCCCCTTCCATTCTTGGTAGTTTTCGCTATACTATTTGTTGTCCTCACTCTCTTTACAAGCATTCAAAGTCTTATACAATCAGTATATTTATTGTTCTATGTTGCCTACTGCATTTCATTAGCTTGTAACCCACATGGATTTTTTTATGGAGGACCACAGGGAGTTAATATTGCAATATACATTGTTTCAGGCATTATAGCGCTAATCACTTTATACAATGCAAAGTCATCTATCACTATCCCAACAGGTGAGGGAACCATTAAGAAACTGTTCACTAACAATAGCATTTTCAAGCTCCGTAAGGATAAAGATATAAATGAACCCTACCTTGGTTATTCCAAGTATGGAGACGCCGAAATCCTTGCTCATGCCTGCAGTATTTTGGCTGCCTTTGCCATGACAATGCCAGGGAACCCTGGGGAACCTTTGGTTACAGTTGTCTTACCATGGGTTGTAGTTGCTGGAGGAATTTATAATCTTATTTGTGGGTCAGTAGCTTTCTCCCGTGGCAAGACACTTGAAAGTAGTGCCTTTATTCTGTACGGAGTAATGTGGGTAATATGGGGAATTTTTCGTTATAGTGGTATCTATAGCACTAGCAGGGGTTTCAACACTGCCGTAGGAATGATATGTTTCATTCTCTTTAATAGCTTTATTGTTTTCAGCACACTTTTCCTAAATAAAGCCTGGTTTGTGTATGCACTTACCTTCCAACTCATTTTAATCAGCTTTCTTCTTGATGCTATCAATGCACTTCCTCTGGGCTATGATATCACTGTTACAATTATTTTTGGTGTTGCTGGCTTCTACTTATTTTTTTCAACCCTTCATAATTCCACTTTTGAGGCTCCCCTTTTACCAGTTGGCAGTCCTCTCATCAAAATTAGCGGTTTTACGAATGACAGATCCAAATGTCCTCATCTAATTTCTACAAGGACCAGCTCAGTACAAAAAATTGCAGGTGAGATCAGAGCACAAAAACAATTGCAAAATAATTTAATGCATTCTTTGTATTCGGTCAGGAGTGTAACAGAAATGTATTGAATCAAAGATTGACTGTTCAATAGATTTATATGATTTTAATTTTTGTTCCTGCTTTTGTAGAAATTATGAAAAATGGAGGGATATGTGGTATACCTACAGACACGGTGTACGTCCTGGTGGCAGCTTGCAATCAGCCAGAAGCAGTGGAGAAGGCATACAAGTATGTTCAGATACTACACTGTGTGTAATGGGATTTCTGAAAATATCTTTATAGTTTCACTCCTGGCAAAAACATATACACAGTTGATTAAGGGTCAGTGCATTAAACAGTGATTCATAGAATA
Source organism: Rhinella marina (assembly GCA_900303285.1). NCBI lineage: Eukaryota > Metazoa > Chordata > Amphibia > Anura > Bufonidae > Rhinella > Rhinella marina. The sequence goes on along the minus strand of ONZH01022172.1, from coordinate 92,314 downwards.
GCAAAAACAAACCCCTGTAATACCCCATCTCAGTCCATAATATATTGTGTCCCAGAAATTAGCCTATAGTGTTCCTTTAATAATATTGCAGGAATACATGGAAAAAGAGCACACAGTGTGTTATATTAATCCAGTATATCCAAATGCAAACAAAGAATACATTGAAGCAGCAATCAGAAATACAAATAACAGAAATAGTGTTATAAATCAGTATGGCATAGAGGAAATAGATGAAGTATATTGTATGCTGCAAACAACAATTTTCCAAAGAGATTTATGTTACCCTTTTGCAGAACAAAGCGTCAAGCTCAAGATCGACCAATGTCTCTGTGGATTTCAAGCCTAGAGCAATTAAAACCTGCCAAACATTTGCTAAGTCCTTTACTATGGGATTTCATGGAAGCAGCTTGGCCCTCATCCATCAGTCTTGTTATCCCAAGAGGTGAGTACCTACCATAGTGTGTACCGTACCATGTTTATATTTTACCTAGAAAAAGTCATCTCTTCAGTCTACATCCTCTATCTATATAAGATGGATATATATATATATATATATATATATATATATATATATATATATCCATTCCACAGGTCCATTACCAAATCTGTCTTAATCATAATTAATATATTACATTCATAGGACCATGGTTGGATGTGTTAGGCGCTCATGATTCGGCAAAACACATTGGAACACCGCAGAGCATTGCTATACGGATACCAGATTGTACAGTGACTACTCACTTAATTGATATGGTAAGAAAAAAGTCATTTTCCTTCTAAAAGTATGAAAATATGTTATTTCTTTACACAGGTGTTATTAAAAAGTGAAATTCATACATACTGTAGCTGCTTTTTAATGAACTACATTTAATGCAGAAAAACTAAGATTAATCTTTTATATTTGTTCTGTAGGTTGGCCCTATCGCTGTCACATCAGCCAATCCTTCTGGAGAAGCAGACACTACTCATCACAATCAAGTCTATGCAAAATTAGGAGATAAGGTAATTAGAGATACATATGTATTTAGCTGGTTACATTTACAAGTAAAAACCAATAGGCTAACGCATCTATTATTTCAGGTCGATGGTGTGCTATGTGATGGGGCATCTCCTGAAAATATTGCTTCTACTGTGGTAGACTGCACAAAAATAGAAACTGGTGACATTGCATTCTTCAGAGTTGGCATCGTTCCTAAGTCACAGGTAATTGTCTGCTTGCGGTGTAGTTATCCATAAGAATGCGAGAGACGTATTCATCTCAGCTTATATTTAAAATGAGAAAACCTTTTTGCTAATTCAAATGATTATATTTTGCAGGTTTTCCAAATATTTGACCAAGTTCAGCAGAGGCACAAGAAGGGTCTTGTTAATGTGGGCTTCTCTGGATCCACAGAAGAAATAACACAGGACATAAATGGGTCTCATAACAAGTCAGATGTGAGACAAAATCCCAACTCTGAAGATAATAAATCATATGTTAACAATGGCTTTACAATAGATGAATAATGTATTCCTTAAGAAATGTTGCAGAAACTGTATGATATGTCAATTTTTGTACTTATTTATATTCCAATAATTTAATAGAAGATTAATGAATATTAAATTATATTTTTGTTAAAACAAAAGTGTCATCATCTCTTCAAAGCCAGTGGCATTTCTATTATTTTAATGAGTTTGTGAGAATGTGTATTTATGATTTAAAATATAAGCTGCCACACCCATTACCCGTCAACCATATTCACCAAGTATGAGATATCTATAACTATATGTTGGGTTTTCTGGGATTTTTTAACTGAATGGGGCTGAGCTGAGAAACGAAGCATACGTTGTATGTCTCTGTGCTTGGTGAACTGCTGTCTATCCTTCTGGTTGTGCTCAGTAGCTTCCCTGCTTTCTTCCCCTCCCCTCAGTGCAGGTGTAGTGATCTCATAGTGAAGCAGGTGAAGTGGTCCAGATACCTTTCATTCATTCTTTTCTACTTCTAAATTCATAGAAATACATGGCTATATCTCTCTCTAGACAGTGGAGAAGGAAATTATGGAAGCAATACTTACCATATGTATCTCTGGGGGGGGTATTTATTTTTGGGGCTAGATGCGAGGGACTATTTTCTATGCAGATGAGGAAGGGGTTAACAAGAGCTAATTGCAGTGCATTCTGAAAGATGTAGGAAGACAAGCAAGTTCTGCAGATATGAGAGTTATGCTAGGGCTTTACGACAACATTTGTCGTGCGACACATAGGCCACAACCACACTGCTACATGTGTCGCGCGACATTGATGTCGAACCAATGTCACGTGACAATTTTTATAATGTAAGTTTATGGTGTCACACTGCAACATGCGACATGCTGCAACTGCGACAGTCACAGAAAACCCCATCTGGGATGAAGTTTTTGTGACTGTCGCGTCGCAGCATGTTGCATGTCGCAGTTACTGTTACTGCACCAAAATGTTGCACAACAAATGTCGTCATGTAGCCTTAGCCTAAAACAGGGTTATATTTGTGGGATAACCTTTTTAAGAATCTTGAGAAGTGATCTATCAACAAAAGACTAAAGCTATTAGTGATTTACAGTTAAATCGGAATGAAAAGAACATTGTCAAGTATTTTTTTCATCCCATCAATTAATTCAATGATAACATACAATAACATATAACAATATAAGAATATCACGTGTATAAGATGAAGGAAGTGGCTAGCTGAAAAGGATCATATAAATGGTCTTGTCAAAGTCAACATTTTCTATCACCAAGGTCGTACATAAAAGTCAAAGCGGTGATACTCAAAAATAAAGTTTGGTTAAAGGGACATTCCCATCTCAGACAATGGGGGCATATCGCTAGGATATGTCCCCATTGTCTTATAGGTGCAGGTCCCACCAATGGGACCCACACCTATATCGAGAACGGGGCCCCAAAAGAGAAGGAGGGCGCACTGCCCGGGGTCCTCCAGGCACAGAGCTCCCTAGCGATATGCCCCCATTGTCTGAGATGGGACAACACCTTTAAGAGCAACTTGGTAATGTAGTGAACAATTCAATTAAAACATCTACACCAGTTTGTGATAAGAATAAAATCTATTTGCCATACAACAGAACAATGTGAACTGAAACTTACAAGTGACCAAATACCACTCATAGTTTGCCTTTCGTCTACTTCCCGTTCCTCACATTTGTTGGCTATCCATGTTTCTTTCCCCTATACTTCCTTAGTTTGCTGTAATGGCCTTTAATGCTATTAGTGGGCGCAAATTATATCTTCTCATAGTTATACTCTGACATTACTGATTTACCTTGCAGTACTCTCTTTTGTCTCTTAAGGCTACTTCCACACTAGCGTTAGTACGGATCCGGCGGGTCCCTTCACCCGCCGGATCCGTACTGAGTAATACAACCTTGTGGATCCGTAATTCCGGATCCGGTTGTATTAGCGTTTAAACGGATCCGGAATAACCTCTATTGAAAGTCAATGGAGGACGGATCCGTTTACAAGTGTGTCCACACCAAACGGATCCGTCCCCATTGACTTGCATTGGGGGTCATTCCAGATCCGTTTAGGTGCGGATAACTAGTACGGAGAGCAAACCGCAACATGTTGCGGTTTGTTCTCCGGTCTGAAGACTGAACGGAATGCTTTCAGGAGCATTCCGTTGTCTTCAGTTCAGTTTTGTCCCCATTGACAATGAATGGGGACAAAACGGAAGCGTTTTATTCCAGTATTGAGCCCCTATGACGGAGCTCAATACCGGAATTCCATAACGCTAATGTGAAAGTAGCCTAATAGCACAAAATGTGTGAAACCTTTAATAAAGGTGTTGGTAACAAAAAAGACTCAAATCAACGTGTGTATATAAAGAAAGATAGACTTGGCAAAGCTTGGGCATTGAAAGGTGAAAATGTATGTGTTGAAATTATATACATGCACACTATACAGTGTACTTATATGCACTCGCCAGTAATTAGAACTGATTACTCTGCAACAATGGCAGCTCTCAAGGGTTAGGCTATGTCATGCTATTATACCAGCAAGTGAACAGGCAGTTCTTGACTTTGAACATGTTGGAAGCAGAGAAAATTGGTCAGTGTAAAAATCTATGTGACTTTTGACAAGGGCCAAACTGATGACCAGCATCAGAACACGTTTACCAGTAGATCATGTGTTTTTTTTTCCCAGTATGCAGTGGTTAGTACTTAGTACCTATCAAAGGTGCTTTAAGGAAGGGCAAGCAGAGAGCTGGCAACAGATGAGTCTGATTGGTTGCTATGGGCAACTAAGCCAGTTTTTCCTTACACCAATTTTGATAAATCTCCCATTTGCATTGGGGCCCAGGGACTTTCTGAGAGGCTTCTGGGAGCATTGTAAAGTGTCCCTGCAATGTATGCAAATGTGAGAATGTACGGCATTTGACCTTTCATACAGTCATCAGACTTTTTCTGTTTCGGTGACAAAACACAGGTGTGGGTTTAACAATAGGATAAGTAGGACACTTTGTCCATGGTGGGTAGGAAATGGTGTGTGACAGCAGAAATTTTAGTCAAACAAAACTGGAATGCAGGATGTTGCACAATGTGAAAGATTACAACATCATTACTCTATGGCTGTCACATATATACATGGGTGTACCTACCAGGATGGCAGCTGCTATGGGCACCAACGTCTATGGCGACCACCTCTACTCAGAGTGCAGTCTGCAATTACTGTGGATGATGAAAGGGTAAATTGATTTCTCATTGCTAGGAGACCAAGGAAAGACACAAAGGGCAAGATGAAGGCAACATATATCATCTTATAATGCTTATTTGCTAATAAGGCTGGGCTTGTCAGTTTTACTATGGGATCCCATGGTAACATGTTACGCTCCTACATTCCAATCTCCATGTCTGAATCCCTTGCACAGCAGGCTCATGTTCATTGTCTGCAATAGCCTGTAATGTACAGTATAATGGGCCAGTCACTGAATAATCAAACATTATAAAAGCAGTGCTTGATATAAATGTAGTGCTATCAGCCAAAAGTACATCCATCATCTTTATTATTAATGTTATTCTTGGTGTATGTAGTTTGATCAGAATTTATTGGACACACAGTAAAGGCTCATTCACACTCAGTGTTTTGGTCAGTGATTTCCATCAGTGATGGTGAGCCAAAACCAGGAGTGGAGCCTCCAGAGACATAAGGTGTATTTATCAGGAAAAATCTTATACAGTGAGATCCAATAAATATCTTGTAAGAAATCACATGGTAGTACATCTGCAAATATCTATCAGTCATAATATTTCTCTTCAATGTTTCTGAACCTCCACTAAAGTTTCGTTATCGACAAAGCCTAATATAACCATGGTTGGTATGTGTCCTAGAGGTTGTGTATCTTTCGGTATGCTGTACACATGTAATGCACATACATTGCAGGGTCTCCAGATATATTGCCTATTACCCATGTGAGGCATGCCTGCCCACGCCCAAGAAAAAGCTTTCTTACAGTCAATCATAGGGCTTGTTTGTATGACTGGATACCAAACGCCTACTGATGAGGTCAGGCTTGGCATGTGAAGTTAATAAAAGACTCCCTAAAGACGTTTTATTGAATATCACCTTCCTTGTTCCTTAAGGTATTTTATTGCCTATGCAGCATTTAATCTTTTCTTATCAGACAAAGTAACTGGGACCAACATCATGCTTATTGTTATGTAGTTTACTGCTGTGATTTCATATGAATATTATGGGCAAGATATTTATGCCTCCAATGTGTCACACTAGTCTTTGCTTCTGTTACGGACAGTGGGTGCGGATCCACTGTAACAACCAACTGGTTTGACTTTGGGCCAAATCCAGGGCATTATCCTGGTAGTCCTCTACTATTCACATTTTATCCCCCTATAGAGGGATCTGGACCTTATGATATAGTCCCCATGTAGTTGGCAGCTGACTCAGGCAATCTGAGAAAAAAGCTAAGGTCAGCAAAGGTTGCTAGAAGTCAGTAGTCAGGCTGAAGCACGGTACATGGGTAGACAGAGAAAATACCTTTGCCGGTTACTAGAGACTTGGAAACCTAAAGCTCATGCACCCTCCAACTGGAAAGGGCACCTAAAATATTCAGGGATGCCCAGTAATTGGCTGAGGAAGGATTTGGACATGCGTGCACTGGCTCTTCAAGAAGCCAACAGCAAGTGCACCCTAAGGGAAAGGAACAGGAGGGCACAGGAAGAAGCATGTAGGTCTAGACTGCAGAGGTTGGCGGCAGCCAGCTGAGCAGGGGCAGGCAGCCTGGTTAGAGATGCGGCGTCCATGCCCACAAGGGAGAGCGGGACCGCAGCAGGCTTCATCATAAAAATAAAACACTTTTACAGAAAATTATCTCATAAATTTTTCTAAACTAGAAACTGTATTGCTAAATGTAAAAGTACCAATGAGACCTTTCTTCACTGTGCTGGACAGTGATATTATGGGCTTGTGCTTGTTCACAACTACATGCAGGACTTTTTTTTCAAAATGGTGCGAGTTTCCCTGAACGCACCCTGAACATATCCAGACCTAATCCGTCACGCTCGTGTGAAAGAGGCCTAAAGGGGTTATCTAAACTATAAAACATGCCCCCCAAAGCTGAGACCCTCATTTAGATTATACTTACCCCTCTCCCCGGCACCTGCATCTCTCCGGATCCCCACACGACCACTGCTGCATCTCCCCATGGGAAATGCTAGGAAGGCTCGTCCCCATCACGGCCTGCTATTGGCTGCTCCCCTCATCGCCGGATGTTTTGATCCGCATGACGGAGAGATGCAGTGGTGGCCGTATGGGGATCAGGAGCAACATGGGTGCCCGGGAGCAGGTAAGTATAATCTATATGAGGGGCCCAGGCACGGGGGGGGGGCATGTTTTATAGTTTGGATAACCCCTTTAAAGAGCAGCTGTCTGCAGGCTCAACCCTATTAAACCAGGCATACTGTTTGGTAGGGTTGATCCTGTCCAGTAAAATGACACCTGGATTGTGAAAATTGGTTGTGGTATTTTCTAGAAAAAAAGACTTGTATTCTTTATGCAAATGAGGGCTTCAATGCAGCAAGGGTGGGGCCTGGTCAGTTCCTCAGCTCTACAGTGATGGCTACACTTATTGGTGCACTGAAGTCTTCATTTGCATAAAAAAATAAGTTTTTTTTTCTTGGGAATGTGGGAATTCTGCAACTGATTTTCACAAGACAAGTGTCATTTTAATCGCCAACGAGGTTGATAAAGTTGTGAATAGATTATCTATAGTTAGCAAGTAGAAAAAGGCAGATAGAGTGAGAATGATCTAATGTAAATTATGTAATGCTAGAAAACAAACAGACTTATGTATAATATTATCTTAGTAATCACATGCCTCAGTCTGCAAACCACAGATCTCCAAAATACGGACACCTTTGCAAGCTGCATTTTTTCTCACTCCCATCACTAGAAATTACTATTCTTGTCTCTGCAACAATGCAAAATACAGATGCAAAATATGGCTGTGTGCATGAGGCCATATGGCAATGGCATATTTTATTAATATGACTATTCAGGGTCCTGCTTGTCTGTGATGAAGCTAAAAAATTGTTTTACACCTAAAATTGGTTAATATAAATGCTGCCTCTGCAGTGTGCCGGCCTTCAGGGGAGGTGGCTTTGCAGCTATCCTTGGAGAGGATGGCAGTGGTAGCGACAACAAGGGTTGTTGTAGTCCTCACAGTGGCCAATTCCTCTCTCCAGGCTAAGCGTACAGTGGATGAAGGGGCATAACCCTTCTTCCCCTCTGGGCTTTTTGGGGTCTCATGCCTGGTGCTGGCTGAGGTGCCCTTGATGTTAGGTGGATTAGTAGCAGGGTGAAAGGCAGGAGAGCTGGGGAAGGGCGGGCGGATGGCGAAAGAGCAGGCCTGCTTGGTTTAAACGGATAACAGTCCCTTTACTGAGGATGATGGATGTCACAGGACAATCTCAAGTAGAAGGCACAGTTTTTCATAAGACAGTAGTTCTCCAGAAAGGTCTTTATAGGAAATTGGCAGTATGATGGTCCTCTCTAAGTCACTCACTAGACACCATGCACTTTTCCCTAATGACTAAAGTCTTGCAAGTCCATGTTCTATATTTCTTCAGTTCCCAGGTGCAGAGTGCTGTTTCAAAACGGATGGCCAGTCTATCCCAGAAGTACTGTGGTGGCCAGAAGCAATTAACCCTTACCATGTGCAGTAAAGTCCAAGCTGTATGCAAACTTTACTTTTATTGTGTCTAACATCCATCCACTCTCCTTTACTGGTCCTCAACCTTCCACAAATTTTTAATGCATCTTTCTCTCAGAGGCTGCTTTTCTGGCAGCTTTTCTTCTCCCTGGAGAAGGGTCCTCTCTGGGCATACTTGTTAGCAGCACACAATTAACAAGTCTTTGCTGTAGCTTGATTTTCTAGGAACTCTCTATGACTCTAGTCCACTACCCATCAACTGTTATTAAAGGCTGCCAGGTAACTATTTCCTCCCATACATTTCTGGACCACACAATGCATAGATCACAGTTAGCATAAGAGTAGTGAACCTCAGTATTAACCCTTTAGCAACTTTGGCAGTGAACCACCAGGTCACTGCACCTCCAGATAAGAGGTTTAGTCTACTGGACCAGAAAATGTTGATGTTTTTTAATCTAACTATATGTCCTGGGTAGGACTGCACTTGAATCCCATACACCCAAACAGAGAACCAATGAATCATCTAGTGAGCTTCTGTTCTGAATCCTAAAGAGCTCAAATAAGAGGTTTCATTACTTTATTAGGTTCTTTAAACTAAGGTCTTAGTTATTTCGTTCTTTTACACAATGGTCTTTTGCACTTTTATTCGTTTATTTCCGTTTAACTGGTTTCCTTCTACCTGTTTTATATACTGCATGTTTTCTTATCTGCCAAGTCTGCCATTGTAAACTATTCACATTACTTTATTATTCATGTCTAAAATATGAAGTCACATTGTACAGTAGTTGTTGAAAGCACTCATGACTCATGTGGTAACATACACATACAAGGAAGAACCATAGGAATGATAATGTTATAAAGCAATATTCTCATTGTAGTGTTTTATGACATCCATTTTCAATGGGTATATAGAAAACCCAGGGTCCTATAAGAAAGGTCCAAATATAAAGGGATTTTCCTCACCCACATCTGGTGAGGGGAGAGATGCACAGGTTCTCACTACTTCATTGCAAAGAGAATGAGACTAACCAGTACTGGATCTCCTGTCCCAAGGGTCTCGTAAAAACAACATGGTCTGTCTCATTGTAATTCATATATTTATAATGAAGCTAAACAAATATAACATCTACAAACCTTATCTCAAAAAGAATTTTTCCAAAGCATGAAAATAAAATACATTTCATCAGACTTTTTCCGTTTTAAACCAAAAAATATCTAAAGGACACAGGGCGGACACAGACAGCACAAGGCCCCTGTGCAAAAAATGTGCCTGGGCCCCCCCTTCCCCTCCCGGGGGCCAAATTCTCAACCTAACATATTCTATCCTAATGTTACTTATAGCAATACAAAACATACAGGGTAAGGCTACTTTCACACCTGCGGCACTACGCTCAGGCCACCTGATCCGGCAGAGAATGCAAGGAATTGGCTGGACACAAACTCAGGCATGCAGCGGTTTGTGTCCCGCGGATTCTCTGTATTTTTGCCAGATCAAGGCTGGATCTCTGCCGGACCCCATTGTAGTTAATAGGGCAGGTGGGCATTCTGCATCCAGCAGTGCCAGCTGGTGCAGCTGGTGAATTCCGACAGGTTGTTCTCTGCTGGACCAGCCTGCCAGAATCACTAACTCAGATGGGAAAGTAGCCTAATACAGGTCCACATACCTCTTACATCCAGTGATGTCTCCTTTGATGTAAATGTTCTCTGTCCTCATCTTCTCTTTTCAGACCAGACCGCCATGATGATTTCGTTCAGCCATATATAGTCTCTGTAGAGTTTGACAGACATCTTAGTTTCCTAGTTTTCCATCATCCTCCCACCTTCTGAACACCTCATCCTGTCACCCCCAATACTGTGCCCTCTGTGCTCCCTATACTAGTTACATACTGATAGATCCTCTTCAATAATTACTGCCACACAGTGTCCTAAAAAAATAACTGCGCCCAGGAAACAGTGTCCCTGACACTAACAGTGTAAACATAATATTCCCCAAAAATAATTGTGCGAAGCTGATACTGTGCCCCCATAGTAATAGTGCTGCCCAAAATCTCACCAATAGAAATAATTATCTTATGTTAATAGCTTGCTGGCTCACTTTTCCCTACTCAAAATGGAGTAGGTGCTCCGTCAAATATGGTACACCCTTACCAATATATAACAATGCTTAAAAAGAAGAACGTAGTAAACGGGCACTCAATATCTGGATATTATTGATATTAGTACATTACTTATTGTTAAAACATTTATTAAACAGTATATACCTTATTAATACCTTAAAAAATTCATTTAAAATTAGAACAAAGAAATATATAGTTGTGCTTCTTACTTCCAATATTTACAACAACCGCAGTAAGTTCAATGCTGTATAATTATCTGCATTAGCTATATCATTTGTGGCGTCCCACAAAATGACAGCATTGTATATTAATAGCTGATATAGACGTAATTGAGACTTATCTGTGGTCCAATATCGCTCTAGGGGCTCATCCGTTGAGACTGGTATCCTGTCTGATCTCAGTGATGGTTCAATTAATGCCGTACTGCTTATAACTCCATTGTAGGGTAGAAGCTCCTAAGCTGAAAAAGGGGCTGCTGTCTCCGCTGGATCAAAGCGATGTATATGATATCAAACAGCGGTCTTTATCCCCATAAATCTGGAGCACTATAGATAGTATAAAACCGCGGTCACTATCCCCGTCGGTCTAAAGCATCGGCAGCAGAGGACAGATGGGAGTGCGTTTCCAAGTGCTCGCACTCCGGCGTGTTCTCTCAGATGTTTGAAAATGGCGGGGTTTCACCTCAGGTTTCTTTCACTATTGCGATCCCAAGTTAGTGTTGTAAATAATGTCTCTTTCGTTATTAAGCAGACAGTAAATCTTCCCAGCTATCAGATATGTATGGAATTGGTTGCAGATGACGCCATACGCGTTTCGAAGTGTTCACACTTCTTCCTCAGTGGCCATCTTTTTTGCAACCATTTTCCTTCCTTTTTATACCCATTTTGGCTGCAACCAAATATATCTTTTATACATGTGAATACCTATATAAAGAAGTATGTATATAAAGAAGTATGTGCATAGAGAAATATTGAGACAAATTCAGGTATAATTTAAGGAGAATAATATTTAAAAAATTGTACAATATATGAGATTTGTGTGGAATTATACACTCACCGGCCACTTTATTAGGTACACCATGCTAGTAACGGGTTGGACCCCCTTTTGCCTTCAGAACTGCCTCAATTCTTCGTGGCATAGATTCAACAAGGTGCTGGAAGCATTCCTCAGAGATTTTGGTCCATATTGACATGATGGCATCACACAGTTGCCGCAGATTTGTCGGCTGCACATCCATGATGCGAATCTCCCGTTCCACCACATCCCAAAGATGCTCTATTGGATTGAGATCTGGTGACTGTGGAGGCCATTTGAGTACAGTGAACTCATTGTCATGTTCAAGAAACCAGTCTGAGATGATTCCAGCTTTATGACATGGCGCATTATCCTGCTGAAAGTAGCCATCAGATGTTGGGTACATTGTGGTCATAAAGGGATGGACATGGTCAGCAACAATACTCAGGTAGGCTGTGGCGTTGCAACGATGCTCAATTGGTACCAAGGGGCCCAAAGAGTGCCAAGAAAATATTCCCCACACCATGACACCACCACCACCAGCTTGAACCGTTGATACAAGGCAGGATGGATCCATGCTTTCATGTTGTTGACGCCAAATTCTGACCCTACCATCCGAATTTCGCAGCAGAAATCGAGACTCATCAGACCAGGCAACGTTTTTCCAATCTTCTACTGTCCAATTTCGATGAGCTTGTGCAAATTGTAGCCTCAGTTTCCTGTTCTTAGCTGAAAGGAGTGGCACCCGGTGTGGTCTTCTGCTGCTGTAGCCCATCTGCCTCAAAGTTCGACGTACTGTGCGTTCAGAGATGCTCTTCTGCCTACCTTGGTTGTAACGGGTGGCAATTTGAGTCACTGTTGCCTTTCTATCAGCTTGAACCAGTCTGCCCATTCTCCTCTGACCTCTGGCATCAACAAGGCATTTCCGCCCACAGAACTGCCGCTCACTGGATGTTTTTTCTTTTTCGGACCATTCTCTGTAAACCCTAGAGATGGTTGTGCGTGAAAATCCCAGTAGATCAGCAGTTTCTGTAATACTCAGACCAGCCCTTCTGGCACCAACAACCATGCCACGTTCAAAGGCACTCAAATCACCTTTCTTCCCCATACTGATGCTCGGTTTGAACTGCAGGAGATTGTCTTGACCATGTCTACATGCCTAAATGCACTGAGTTGCAGCCATGTGATTGGCTGATTAGAAATTAAGTGTTAACGAGCAGTTGGACAGGTGTACCTAATAAAGTGGCCGGTGAGTGTATGTTACATGTATCTTTATGAAAGGAGCATTTTGCTCATTTTCTAGTATATCATTGTGTAAAATACGGAAAATAATATATACTATATGAGTGCAAGGAGACAAATGAAAAGAATGAAAAAACGCACCAATAAAAAAAGGATGCGTTAAAAACCGCATTAAAAACGCAAGAAAAATAAAATATACAAAATGGAAAGAAAAGGACACCTAGTTGTATAAATAAGGAAGACAAAGCAATTACATAAAGACTACATAAAGATTACATAAAGAAAAAGAGGACAAAAAACGATTAATGTGATAACAACTAAATAATAATCCAAGCAGGGTTTTGGTTGCAGCCAAAATGGGTATAAAAAGGAAGGAAAATGGTTGCAAAAAAGATGGCCACTGAGGAAGAAGTGTGAACACTTCGAAACGCGTATGGCGTCATCTGCAACCAATTCCATACATATCTGATAGCTGGGAAGATTTACTGTCTGCTTAATAACGAAAGAGACATTATTTACAACAGCGGTCCCCAACCACCGGGCCGCGGCCCAGGACCGGGCCCTGAAGCGATGTCTGCCGAGCCGCGGCGGTAGCAGGGGACAGGGAGATGAGCGCTTCCATTGTGGAAGCGCTCATCTCCATAGTCATCTGTATCGCCGTCCTGAGGACGGCGATACAGATGCCTGTGCTGCGGTGGGGCAGGGGAGGGAGAGGCGTCTCCCCTGCCCGTTCCTCTGATAGGCTGCAGGCCTAGTGCCTGTAGCCTATCAGAGGCCAGCTCAGGCGGTGCGATGACGTCATCGCGCCGCCTGAGCCGTGCAGAGCGGGACACAGGCCGGAGGAGGCCTGCATCGCAGTGCTGCCAGGCTGATGGAGGTAAGTATAAGTGTTTGTTTTTTTATTGTACAAAACTGAAGGAGAGGAGCACTATGGGCACTATAACTACCGTGTGGGGGGCACTATAACTACTGTGTGGGGGCACTATAACTACTGTGTGGGGGCACTATGGGCACTATAACTACTGTGTGGGGGGCACTATAACTACTGTGTGTGGGGCACTATGGGCACTATAACTACTGTGTGGGGGCACTATGCTACTATAACTACTGTGTGGGGGCACTATGGGCACTATAACTACTGTGGGGGCACTGTGGGCACTATAACTACTGTGTGGGGGCACTGTGGGCACTATAACTACTGTGTGGGGGCACTGTGGGCACTATAACTACTGTGTGGGGGCACTGTGGGCACTATAACTACTGTGTGGGGGCACTGTGGGCACTATAACTACTGTGTGGGGGCACTGTGGGCACTATAACTACTGTGTGGGGGCACTATGGCACTATGACTACTGTGTGGGGGCACTATGGCACTATGACTACTGTGTGGGGGGCACTATGCTACTATGACTACTGTGTGGGGGCACTATGCTACTATGACTACTGTGTGGGGGCACTATGGCACTATAACTACTGTGTGGGGGCACTATGGCACTATAACTACTGTGTGGGGGCACTATGGCACTATAACTACTGTGTGGGCACTATGCACTATAACTACTGTGTGGGGGCACTATGCTACTATGACTACTGTGTGGGGGCACTATGGCACTATAACTACTGTGTGTGGGCACTATGGCACTATAACTACTGTGTGGGGGCACTATGGCACTATAACTACTGTGTGGGGGAACTATGCTGGTATAACTACTGTTTGGGGGCACTAATGGGAATAACTACTGTGTGGGGGCACTATGCTCCGCCCCCCAACAACCGCAGCGCCCACCCCCCCCATCCAAACACCCCCCCCCCCCCCGGGCCCTGGGGAAATTGTGTAGCGAGAAACCGGGCCTTGGTGCAAAAAAGGTTGGGGACCACTGATTTACAACACTAACTTGGGATCGCAATAGCGAAAGAAACCTGAGGTGAAACCCCGCCATTTTCAAACATCTGAGAGAACACGCCGGAGTGCGAGCACTTGGAAACGCACTCCCATCTGTCCTCTGCTGCCGATGCTTTAGACCGACGGGGATAGTGACCGCGGTTTTATACTATCTATAGTGCTCCAGATTTATGGGGATAAAGACCGCTGTTTGATATCATATACATCGCTTTGATCCAGCGGAGACAGCAGCCCCTTTTTCAGCTTAGGAGCTTCTACCCTACAATGGAGTTATAAGCAGTACGGCATTAATTGAACCATCACTGAGATCAGACAGGATACCAGTCTCAACGGATGAGCCCCTAGAGCGATATTGGACCACAGATAAGTCTCAATTACGTCTATATCAGCTATTAATATACAATGCTGTCATTTTGTGGGACGCCACAAATGATATAGCTAATGCAGATAATTATACAGCATTGAACTTACTGCGGTTGTTGTAAATATTGGAAGTAAGAAGCACAACTATGGGGCGTGGCCTGGCTAGCATGGAGTGAGGACGCTAGTGTAGTGGGCTCCAGAGAATCCTGCAAACATCCTGACCATCCCTGGTTGCAGTCCCTCCTATTCATCAGGAGTGGTTGCCCTGAAGTTTCCTGACCTGGTGGAGAGCTTATTGTGAGCTCCGGTGGCGTGTGAGAGGTGAAAGAGGCGGAGGGGGAGCAGACGCAGCGTGCGGCAAGCAAAGCTTGGGGCCCGACATAGCAGGCAGCGACACGGATCCTGGCGAGGACCCATCTGACGGGGTAACAAGTCAGCAGCGCAAGGAGACCTGGCTGAGGAGCTGAGGAGCCACTCCGGAGCGGAGTGAATGAAGGTAGAGCTGGGGTACTCACCAGAAGAGAAGAGGCAGTACGGAGAGTATCGTAGGCGGCGGCCATCTTGTGGAGAGTTACACGTGGCAAGGCTCCTGGACGGGAGGCTGCCGCAGCCTGAGCCTTGTCATTGACACCCAAAAGGGTAGAGGCTCCTGGGTTAATCCCTTGGCACTGTCCTTGCAGGGAAGGATTGGAGGGGGAAAGTGGTGCCTGAAATAAGTCCTCACTTGCGAGTGTGAGGTGAGGGGCTGAGGCCTGACTGTCAGCACTATATATGTCCATAAAAATATTCTAAGGGACTGAAAATTTGGGCCTGTCTCCCACAGTTATAACTGATATTTAGCATATTTCTTATATATGGGGCGCAAAAACAGCACAGTGCCCTCTCAACACACTGGAAAAGTACTGATGGATACCATGAGCCAGACAGAGGAAGAGGATTTGGCTGCGGCTCAATCTAGTGATGCATCTCAAACAGACAGGATTATGTGTGCAATAGCGTCCTGCCAGGCAGCTCTTACTGTTAAGATAGATCACCTGCAAAGTGACGTTAACTTCTTGAGACATGATTTTGAGAAAATGAGAAGCCGCACCGCAGAGGTAGAGCGTAGAGTTGGCGATATGGAAGACACAGTGCATGGTACTTCGGAGTTAACCAACTCGCTTCTTCAGCAAGTTAAATCACTTCAAGCCAGAGCGGAAGATGCAGAGAACCGCAACAGGCGCAATAATATTCGCATTCTTGGCCTTCCTGAAAGGGCTGAAGGCTCCTCTCCTGAAACGTTTGCTGAAAATCTGATACAGTCGGTGTTGTCGCCTTTGCAATTATCCCAATGTTTTGTAGTTGAGAGGGCTCACAGGATCCCGACCAGACCTCTACCGCCAGGTGCACCTCCAAGACCGTTTATAATGAAGATTCTAAATTACAGAGATCGTGACAGCATCCTTGCAGCTGCCAGGAAGAAAGGTTCCATTTCTTTTGAGAACACAAAACTATCCTTTTATCCGGACTTTACTACTGAAGTTCAGAAGAAGAGAAGGCAATTTGCTCAAGTCCGGGCCAGACTAAGAGAACTGGGTCTACAATATGCCATGTTGTACCCGACAAGGCTGCGGGTCCAGGTCGACGGGAATGCCCGTTTTTTCCAAACACCGGAGGAAGTGTCTGACTGGCTGGATGCCCGTCGCCAAAGGGACTGAGGGCATTCTTGTTTAATGCTATTGTTATATGCTTAAATGTCTAGGAGAAGCTCCGTTATCTTATTATTCCTCACACAGGAAGCTCCTGTTTTGCTTGCACTAGTTAAATGATAACCTTTTATATAGGTATTCTCTTGGTGTAACACAGGGAAGTTTAGGTCAGGGATTGGGATAAGTATGGGTTATGGAGCGGCCCGTTGGTTCCTCTACTTTACCTAAGATAGGCACTTTTGTTCTTTAGAGTAGTGGTTTGCGGAGTTTAGTTGAGTAGGGTTACATCGGGCCCCTGAACGGGTAGGAACAGCTACTACAAGAGAGTGGGTGATTCAGGAAGTAAGGGATCAGTTAAGGATGAGTTTTGAGAGTTGCCCTTATTAAGTGGTAGCTTGGGGTTCGCTTTACTTGAGGGTTGTTAGGGATCCAAGGCTCAGACAAGTTTGAAATGTATGGGCAGGGAGGGAGATGGGTTGTTTTATATGTTTGTCGGTGTGGATGTGTGTGTGAATGCGGCCTCGAAGTGGTGGGACACTTTGCTTCGAAATGTATATTACTAAATACAAGATGGCGACAATTAAGATAATTTCCTGGAATGTGCGTGGTCTTAACTGTAAGATAAAAAGATCCTTGGTATTTAACTATCTGAAGCAATATAACCCTGACATAGTTATCTTACAGGAAACGCATTTAAAAGATCGTAAAATCTTGGCTCTCCGAAGACCTTGGGTTGGGCAGGCGTTTCATGCAACGTATACAAGTAACGCGAGAGGAGTGTCCATTCTGATCAGTAAGAAGCTTCCTGTGCAACTACACACGGTGCAGTCAGACCCTCAGGGTAGATACGTTATTTTGGATTGTTTAATTAGGGGTAGGCCACTGTTGGTAGTAGGTGTGTATGCACCACCTCCTTGTAATAAAATTCTTTTAGATGACATAATGAATACAGTGGCGCAGCTGCCCCCTTCCCCGGTCGTATTACTCGGAGACTTTAACGCGGTACTGGACAGTCAGCTGGATAGGCTTAGATCACCAAATAGACACAATACCTTGTTGGGGGATTGGGCTGAGGCTCATAATCTGCAGGAGGTGTGGAGATGGCGGAACCCTACGGGTAGGCAGTTTTCATGTTATTCTTCCTCGGCGAACACAATGTCACGTATAGACTTGGCGTTTGGTTCTCCTGATTCTCTATCTATGGTGAGAGAGGTGTCTTATCTTCCGAGGGGAATATCGGATCATGCCCCTTTGCAGTTGATACTCTCTCAGCCTTTAGAGGGTCCAGCTAAAATTTGGAGGCTTAACCCTATGTGGCTACAGGTTCTTCCGGTCGAAGCTAACTGTAGGCAGGAAATGGATGAATACTGGAAGACCAATGAAGGCTCGACTAATACGATATTAGAATGGGAAGCGAGTAAGGTAGTAATGCGGGGGGTATGTATTGCGGCTATAGCCTCGCACAGAGCTCAACTGCGGATTAACCGCTCTAGATTAGAGGAGAGGTTGTTAGTGGCGGAAGAAAAGTATACTACCGATCTGGACGAGGACAGTAGGGAAGGGTGGTTGTCTCTTCAGAGGGAGTACAAATTACTTCTTACGGAATATACACAGAAGCGTCTCCTTATGAATCAGCAAACTGTGTTCGCTGAGGGGGATAAGAGTGGGAGGGCCCTTGCATACTTGGCGAGGTCTGAACGTCCTCAAACGGTGGTTGCTTCTATTAGACTAGATTCGGGGGATTTGGTAACTAAACCAGAAGACATATGTGTCCAGTTTGCAGGTTATTATAGCAGACTCTATAATTCGACGGGGTCTGCTTCAGTGGAGGAGGTGCAAGATTATTTGGATAAGATAACCTTTACTGAAATATCTAGAGAAGACAAAGAGATGCTAGACTCTCCAATCTCTGTGTCGGAAATTCAGTCAGTAATAAATGGAATGGCGGTGCGTAAATCGCCGGGTCCGGACGGATTCCCTGCTGAGTGGTATAAAAACTATGTTAAAGAAATTAGTGTTCAGCTGGATAAGCTATTTAAACACGCCCTGGAATATGGGACATTGCCGTCCTCTTTTTATGAAGCCACTATTGTGGTGATTCACAAGGCAGGGAAGCCGCCAGATCAATGTAGTTCATATCGGCCCATTTCACTTATTAATTTAGACGCAAAGATATTGGCAAAAGTATTATCGGTTCGGCTGGCGAGTGTTATTTTATCCATAGTGAGTCCCGACCAATCAGGTTTCATGCCTGGGAAGTCAACAGATATAAATCTTAGAAGATTGTATACTAATTTGCAAATAGAGCATGACAATAAGGGTAACAGAGCGATAGCATCATTAGATAATGAGAAGGCGTTTGATTCAGTGGAGTGGCAGTTTCTTTGGGTAGTTTTGGAGAAATTCGGATTCCCCAGTAATTTTGTAAAGTGGATACAGTTGCTATATTTGAAGCCTACAGCTAGAGTCAGGGTAAATGGCTATTTATCAGATCCATTCCAGCTGCATAGAGGTACTAGACAGGGTTGCCCGTTGTCCCCGCTGCTGTTTGCACTGGTGATGGAGCCTTTGTCAGTATTACTGAACGCCTCTAATAATATAGAGGGGTGGAATGTTGCAGGGATTTCTGAGAAACTGTCTTTGTATGCTGACGATATGTTAGTATACTTGGGGGATACCGGAAACTCACTGGAAGCATTGCTGGGTCTAGTGAATGGATACGGTTTATTCTCGGGTCTAAGGGTAAATTGGGCTAAGTCGGTGTTATATTTGGTGGATGGGGGAGAGGGGACTGTTGTCTCACCTGGGTCGGGTCTACTGGTGGTGGACCAATTTAAATATTTGGGGATTATTATAAGTAAAGATATACACAGCTTCGTCTCCCTAAATGTTACCCCTTTGATTGATCATATCGCCCGAAAGCTAAAGGCGTGGGAACATCTTCCCCTGTCCTTGATAGGACGTATTAATATTTTTAAAATGATACTCCTGCCTAAAATATTGTATATATACAGAGCAGCGCCGGTGGCTCTTCAGAAATCCCATTTTGTAGCGGTTGACAGAATGCTCTCGCCTTTTCTTTGGGCTAACGCTAGGCCTAGACTGGCCAGAGATACTCTTAAAGCACCGTACGTGAGAGGCGGTTTGGCTCTTCCTGATTTATATAGCTATTATTGTGCCATACAGCTGACCTATGCTAGTTGGTGGGTACGAGTAGACGCTAATAACCCTGCAATAGTTCTTGAGGCGGCTTTATTGGGGTCATATGAAGCGCTAACAAACTTGCTATATAGGGCGGGTGGGCATGATGGCAGGGCTCTAATCTCAAGTATGAAGGTGGTTATAGGGGTTTGGAAAGACCTTGTTTGGGTATGGGGGGATAAAGGGGGAGGAGAGGGATGGTCACCGGTTATGCCCTTATGGAGGAATCCGAAGTTGAGGCAGTTGTATACGCTGGCTGACTTTGAATTCTGGCCAAGACACGGTGTTAAGTACCTGTCCCAACTATATAAGGAGGGGGTTTTTAAAAGCTTTCTGGATCTGAAGGATGAGTTCGTTTTACCTCAGACAAGTCTTTTTAGGTATTTTCAACTACGGCACGCTTGTTCAGAACAATTTGGGAAGGAGAGAGTAATTATTGAACATAATGATGTGGAAAAGGTTGTTAGATTAAGGACGTTAAGTAAACCAGTATCCTCTTTCTACTCTGTGCTGATTTCTAGGATTAGTTCCCCTCTATCTAAAGCGCTAGCCAGATGGGAGGTAGATATCCCTCAATTAGAAGATAGGCATGAAAAGGAACTAATGCATAATTGGAGAAATACGGTCATCTGTGCTAGGGACCAATTGATCCAGGTCAAGTGGCTGCACCGTGTGTATTTGACCCCAGTTAAACTAGAACGAATGAAACAATTAAGTAGTTCTCAGTGCACGAGATGCACTCAGGGAATTGGTACACTGATTCACATGATTTGGGAATGTCCCAAAATAGCGGAGTTTTGGTCAGAGGTACATAGGTTCTTGAATGAGAGGTTGGGTCTGCCAGCAGTCTGTTCCCCAGAGAACAGTCTTTTAGGATTAGTCAATGATTTGATACAGACCAGGCATGCTAGGATGTTGTACCGTTTATTGATGTTTTACGCCAGGAAAACTATACTGTTAAATTGGAAGCCTCCGAAATTCCCATCGGTTCAACATTGGATGCAACTTATTGAGGCAGCTCTGCCAATGTATAAGATGACCTATGAGGCTAGGGGTTGTCCCGAGAAATTTGATAAAATTTGGGGCCTTTGGGTGACTGCTCGGACTTCTGTAATCTAGATGACAAATGGGAGGTCCACAGTGCTGAGGTAGTGTGTGAGTGCTGTGTGTATGTGTGTGTGTCTGTTTGTTACTGTTCCGTCCTAAGGCTGGTAGATGAGACAAAGATTATATATATATACACATTATGGTTGCAGATAATCCTACAGAAACTTTAATGATATATCTGTCAAAGTCTACACTATATCCAAACTATATGTGTTCTTGATGTTCGCAGTTGTAAATGTGTACTTTGTTCTGGAAATGAATAAATAAATACTTTAAAAAAAAAAAGAAGCACAACTATATATTTCTTTGTTCTAATTTTAAATGAATTTTTTAAGGTATTAATAAGGTATATACTGTTTAATAAATGTTTTAACAATAAGTAATGTACTAATATCAATAATATCCAGATATTGAGTGCCCGTTTACTACGTTCTTCTTTTTAAGCATTGTTATATATTGGTAAGGGTGTACCATATTTGACGGAGCACCTACTCCATTTTGAGTAGGGAAAAGTGAGCCAGCAAGCTATTAACATAATTCATTAATCCTTTCACACCCATTTGCTTGAGCTCCTTTTCTATTCAATATGGATATCTGGAATCATGTTGAAAATCAAAAGAAAAGAGTAGAAATGTTTACATTTGAAGAAGCAATGGAGAGCAATGATATCCAGAAAGATAAAACAATGACTGATACATTCAGAGATTTGGAAACAATGTTGCATAAACAATTAAGGTTGAGATGGGAAATAAAATCACTAGGACAATATATTGAATATAAAAAGATTCCAAAGGGTCTTCAGATCTATAAGACACCGGCTTTAGATCTACAAAACCCAGAATTCAATAAAGAATGGGAGGAATTACTCTTTACACAATCAGTGTCTATGATTAAATTAATTATAAAAAGAAGGAGTCAAATGTTGGAGGAAATCACTATAGAAATAGCGAAAAATAAAGAAAAATTAAATAAGTTCACACAAAACGAGGAGTTCAATCAATGGCAAGTAAAAATCTGTAAGAGCCTAGATAAATTAGAACAAGAAATTGTGGAGAAAAAAACTAAGAAAATAAAAATGAATGGGAGACAGCACTACAATGCACAACAGAAACATCAGACATGGGATAATGATGAGCAAAACACCACACAAAGAAAGAATGAGACAAACTCAAGAAATCAAGAAAATAATGAATATATAAAATATAATGTCTCAACAAAGAATAAATATGAGACACTAATGGGAGCACATTTTTTAGACAAAACTCCCCCCCATCACAAATCCCATACACGATTGACACGACACACATCACCTCAACTAAAAGAGAGACAACAAACATACCCAATATCCCCAACACACAATTACAATTTAAGACACAGAACGAACGAAATGAGGATAGATCACAGGACACAGAGGGAAACACAGACAACATCATATCACAGACCACGAGATCACATGCAAACATACGATCAGAGATATCACCAGAGATCACCACAAATTGGAGAAAGAGGAAGATTAGAAGAGGAAAGGGGAAACAGAAAAAATTATTGGAATTAAAATCCATTGAAAATCAAGAAACAGCCATCATAAATCTAAGCTCTATAACATTAACAGAAATGCAAAAAAGATTGTTGAATAAAGACCTAAAGTTTGCCCCAACAGCAAAAATTAATAAGTTTGAAACTTTCATTGGAATTGAAAAGTTCATAAGGAAATTATGTCTAAAAAAATATTTTATAAAAAAACCCCTAGAAAAACAGGAAATAAATATGGACAAATACCAACATACGGAGTTAAAATGTAGATCTAAAATGTATCCACGCCATGAGATAGGACAGGAAATATCCACCTTCTGCAAAAATGTGGAAGCAGAATTGAGAAAAATTCGGAAAAGCAGTACAAAAAGGAACAATCTCACATTAAATGAAAAACAAGCTATTATACAACTACAGAAACAAGAAAGTATCACTATAAGGCCCGCCGATAAGGGCGGAGCCATAGTGATATTAGACACTGAAAAATATAATAAGGAGTGTCTAAGACAACTAACGGACACCACAACATATAAACTTCTGATGAGAGACCCCATTTCACAATATGACAGACAATTAGAAATATATTGTCAAAAGGGATTAAATAATAATATATTACTGGAAAGAGAATATAAATTTATACTGGGGACACAAAAACGTCTACCGGTTTTTTACTGCATACCGAAAGTTCATAAAGACCCAGAAAACCCACCGGGACGCCCTATTATCTCGGGGATTAATTCATTTACATCTAATTTGTCTCAATATTTAGATAGGCTATTACAGCCAATTGTTAAGAAAACATTTTCTTACGTAAAAGATACTACTCAAATTATAAACACAGTAGAAAAATTAGAATATAGTCAAGATTGGATCATGGGTACCCTAGATGTTCACTCTTTGTATACTGTAATAGAACATGAGCAGGGATTACAGGCATTAAGATCTCAATTGGAAAAAAGTGGCCAAATGCAAATAGAACAAATAGACTATATAGTGGAAGGGGTAGATTTCATATTGAAACATAATTATTTTTATTTTGAAACTAACTATTATCTGCAAATTCGTGGAACTGCCATGGGTACCAGGTTCGCCCCCAGTTACGCTAATCTGTTTATGGTAGATTGGGAAGACCGATGGATTAAACCGTACCTGGGGGGGGACCTGGTACTCTGGCAAAGATATATAGATGATATCTTTTTTGTATGGAGAAACACAAGGGAGAATCTAGACCAATTTATTACCAACATAAATATGAATCAATGTAATCTTAAGTTTTCCTCTAATGTTAGTAGGGAACAGGTGGAATTTTTGAATCTAATTATTAAAGTTCACAATGATACACTAATTTGTAAGACTTACCAAAAAGACATAGCTAGAAATGGCTATATACTATATTCTAGCTGCCACCTACCCCAGTGGCTCCATAATATACCTGTAGGACAGTTCAGGAGAATAAAAAGAAACTGTACTAGAAGGGAGGACTTTGAGGAAGAGTTTAGGAAGATGGAACAACAATTTTTTCAGAAAGAATATCCAAAATCTATAATAGATAAAGCAATAGAGGAGGTACAAAATATGGACAGAAACATGTTTTTCAACAAACCTGAAAATGCTCCTCAAAAGTCAGACATAATAAGAATTATTCTACCATATAATGAACAGTATAAGAAAATCGAAGCCATTATTCGAAGGAACTGGCACTTTTTACGCCAAGATAAAATAATAGGAACATACCTAACAGAAACACCAAGGATTTCATATAACAAAGCCTCCATTTTAGCACTTAAAATTGCTCCTACGGTAAAGAATATACAAAAAACAACACTGTCACTCACAAATTGGACAAACTTAAGTGGGTTTTATAAATGTGGACGATGTGGGAACTGTAAAGGGTCAAACACACCAAAGAAAATCACAGAAGTACAATCAAATCAAAACACCTTTTCATTTAAGATCAAAGATTTTCTTACCTGTAACACTGTCAGTGTCATATATCTGATTGAATGTCCCGGTGGGAAACAATATATTGGCAGGACTAAAAGAACATTGAAAGAGAGAATATCAGAACATATGACAAAGATAAGAACAGGGTATGAAAAACATACACTATCCCGACATTTCAAGCAATGCCAGAATCAAAATCCAAAAGGTATGAAATTCTGTGCCATGGAAAAAATTAAGCAACATTGGAGAGGGGGAGACCATATATCCCGAATGTCTAGGATAGAATCACAGAGGATATTTGAGTTTGATACTCTCCAACCGAAAGGTCTTAATGCCGAATTTGAATTATTTGGCTTCTTGTGAATGTGCTCTGCCCCCGACGAGACATCGGAGTTTGGCTGTAAGTCTGTTCCGGCACTCCGATCTCTCCTTGGGGACAAAGCACAATTCTTCTTCTTTTATACATGTGAATACCTATATAAAGAAGTATGTATATAAAGAAGTATGTGCATAGAGAAATATTGAGACAAATTCAGGTATAATTTAAGGAGAATAATATTTAAAAAATTGTACAATATATGAGATTTGTGTGGAATTATATGTTACATGTATCTTTATGAAAGGAGCATTTTGCTCATTTTCTAGTATATCATTGTGTAAAATACGGAAAATAATATATACTATATGAGTGCAAGGAGACAAATGAAAAGAATGAAAAAACGCACCAATAAAAAAAGGATGCGTTAAAAACCGCATTAAAAACGCAAGAAAAATAAAATATACAAAATGGAAAGAAAAGGACACCTAGTTGTATAAATAAGGAAGACAAAGCAATTACATAAAGACTACATAAAGATTACATAAAGAAAAAGAGGACAAAAAACGATTAATGTGATAACAACTAAATAATAATCCAAGCAGGGTTTTGGTTGCAGCCAAAATGGGTATAAAAAGGAAGGAAAATGGTTGCAAAAAAGATGGCCACTGAGGAAGAAGTGTGAACACTTCGAAACGCGTATGGCGTCATCTGCAACCAATTCCATACATATCTGATAGCTGGGAAGATTTACTGTCTGCTTAATAACGAAAGAGACATTATTTACAACACTAACTTGGGATCGCAATAGCGAAAGAAACCTGAGGTGAAACCCCGCCATTTTCAAACATCTGAGAGAACACGCCGGAGTGCGAGCACTTGGAAACGCACTCCCATCTGTCCTCTGCTGCCGATGCTTTAGACCGACGGGGATAGTGACCGCGGTTTTATACTATCTATAGTGCTCCAGATTTATGGGGATAAAGACCGCTGTTTGATATCATATACATCACTTTGATCCAGCGGAGACAGCAGCCCCTTTTTCAGCTTAGGAGCTTCTACCCTACAATGGAGTTATAAGCAGTACGGCATTAATTGAACCATCACTGAGATCAGACAGGATACCAGTCTCAACGGATGAGCCCCTAGAGCGATATTGGACCACAGATAAGTCTCAATTACGTCTATATCAGCTATTAATATACAATGCTGTCATTTTGTGGGACGCCACAAATGATATAGCTAATGCAGATAATTATACAGAAATAATTATCTACCAGACAACACGTAGTAGTAATACTGCCTCCAACAGTAATAATGTCCCCACTGTGTCCCAGAAGCAATAATGCTCCAATAGTGCTAATACTAGTATTCATGTTTCTCATATTCCCTCAACTGTAATAAAGCCCACCATAATGCCCCGGTAGTAATAATTCTCTTTACAATGTGTAACAGTAAAAATAAAAATGCCCTGTTGTGTGCTAGTATAAAAAAATACCTCCTCTTAGTGCCCCCTGTAGAGCCAATGTCCCCATAGTGCCCTAATAATGTGTGCCAATGCTTCCTACTGTGTGCCCAAAAAACTCTTAGTGCCCCCAGTTGAGCCAAGGTATAAAGTGCCCCCATAATGTGTGCCAGTATAATGCCCCTATATAATCACCCCAATAGTGCTCCTCTCTCTTCTCCATAGTGCCCCCATGTGTGCCAGTATATAAGATAGGGGCCCCAGTAGGGGCCCCCATAGTGCTCCCCCCTTCTCCATAGTGCTTCCCATGTGTGCCAGTATATAAGATAGGGCCCCAGAAGATGCCCCCATAGTGCTCCTCCCCCTCCAAAGTGCTCCCCATGTGTGCCAGTATACTAGATAGGGCCCCATAGTGCTCCTCCACCTCCTTAGTGCCCCCCTTGTGTGCCAATAAATAAGATAGGGCCCCCCATAGTGCTCCTCCCACTCCATAGTGCCCCCATGTATGCCAGTACATAGCATAGTGCCCCCCATGTCTGCCAGTATTTAAAATATGCCAATGTAGTGCTCCTCCCCCTCTATAGTGCCCCCCATGTCTTGCAGTATTTAAAATAGGCCCCCCATAGAGCTCCTCCTCCTTAATAGTTCCCCCATGTCTACCAGTATTTAAAATATGCCCCCATAGTGCTCCTCCTCTTCTATAGTGCCCCACATGTCTGCCAGTACTTAAGATAGGGCCCCCGGCAGATGTCCCCACTCAGATAGGGCCCCTAGTAAATCGTAAATAAAAAAATAAACTTACATACTTCCTTGCCGCTTTCAGCGATGCGATGCAGGCTTCTTCCGGCCTGTGTCCCGCAATGTATGGCTCAGGCGGCGTGATGATGTCATCGTGCCGCCTGCGCCGGCCTCTGATAGGCTACAGGCACTAGGCCTGCAGCCTATGAGAGGATCGGGAAGGGAGACGCCTCTCCCCTGCCCCGCATCATCCATCTGATCGCTGTCTTGAGGATGGCGATACAGATGAATATAGAGAGATGAGCGTTTCCACAATGGAAGTGCTCATCTCTCCCTGTCCTGTCACCGAATCTCCCATGGGCCCCCCTCCCGCAACGGGCCCCTGTGCAGCCTCTAAGAGCAAGGGGGGACAAAGTGGGTAAAGCATTCTATAGTGTTGCCTCGCCCAGTTCCATTCCTGCATCTGCAGCTCTTGTTCATGGTTTCATCCAGTTGCAAGGAAACAAGCTGCCCCCTCTTCTGGCCCTAATCTCAGTCCTTCCAAGATCCAACCACAGCTCTCCTTCTCTCCTAGGCACCTATTGATGATATTAGCAGTGGTGTAACTATAGAGGTTGGTTGCAACAGGGCCTAAAAGCCAGGGTAGCCTATAGGTCCCCCTGACCACACTAAGGCCCATTGAACTTCTTTTTTTTTAATCAGATAATGTTTATTAAAAGTTTAACAAACCTTACAAAAACAGTGTGCTTGTTTTCATTGATACATATTAATATAGTTTCATTTGTATACATAGAAAATGCAGGATATATGTTCCATTGTATTATAGAAAAAACAACACACAATGAACATTTCTCATTTAACCCTATTTAACCCACCCCCACCCCCTGACGAGGAGACCCAATTGAACTTCTTGCCACTATGCCACTCGACATCACGACTATTTAAAGGTAATCAGCCTCCAATGCTTTGAATGCTGGTTAACATCTATACCCTTTCCAGACTTGTGTTCCTGGTGCTTCTGATTCCTCACATTGGTCATCCCTGAATATCACTTCCTCCCTACCCTTTAGATTGGTTGTTCTGCTCCTTTCTGTAACCCTTGAATCTGTTCCTGTCCTTGCGTTCATTTCATCTTCTGGCTTGAAGCATTCTGACTGCATCTTAAGTGATGGCCCTTGGCTGGGTTCCTATATTTTCTATATGATTCTGACTCAGTGAAGTGAATATTAATTAGGTGTGCGGTCCAGGGCTGCGCAGGCGCAGTACATTAAGTGCGGCGTCGGAGCTTCACTCAGTGAAGTGAATATTAATTAGGTGGGCGGTCCGGGGCTCCAACGGAATCGCCGAGCCCGGGCTCCAGCAACCATGGGCAACTCCCCTTGGGCCCCTTAATGTAAGTGATTGACAGTAGATAAAAAAGGATTTTTACACCACAAATCTTCATCTGGGCCCTATAACAATAACCATTTGGGGATCCTTATGATGAGATAAATCCAGTGGTATAAATAACTTAATATGCAAAATGGTGGTGACAGAATCCCTTTAAGCCAGTACTCTCTGCTCTGTACTGATGAGAGGCAATCACCCTGAAACAGCTGTCTGCAGATGAGGTGCCGGCTTATTTAAAGAGCTGAACAGTGACTTACAGGATAGCTGCCTTACATCTGGTGGTGTTTAGAGGCAGAGCTTGTTAAGAGCTCATTTGCATCCCTTTTTTCTTCCCAGTTTATTGCAGTATTCTAACAAGAAATGTTGGCTTCCTGTTTCATCATAAACAATATATATATATATATATATATATATATATATATATATATATAGACAGGTATAAAATGTTTTATTTGGCTTGTAAATTGAGGTAGGTAAATAGATATCTAGTTTGGGAAAAATCACCTCCAATTATCTTGTTTACCTAGAAGATAACATCTATTTTAATACTGATTTTCTCACTTGTAATATAACCACATGACGTATGTACTGATTTATCTAATTTATTGCTGTCATTTCCCATGATGATAAAAAAAACGCACACCAACCAAAACTGGCTCCTATAAATGACCACTGTCTATAGCCAATTATAACCTACACACAAAAATTAAATACACAGCACCTTAATAAACATATTATGCTTTATTAATTTCATAAAAATTATCACAAAAAATATATTAAAAGGTTAAAAAATAGCAGTAGAAGCATATACAGAAGACATAAGCCACAATAAATGTTGTCTAATATTGGTATTAGTCAGATAAACATCCCATAATGAACATTATACAATAAAGAGCAGCACAAGACCACTCTAAGGAAAATTAGACTGAAGTTATAACAATTCATGCATGGTGCAACATCAACAGATCTAATAATCAATATAAATATATGCAATGTATTATACTTAGTATTTTTTTTCCTTATTTATATTGAAAGTCCACTTTTTTGTGATACTTTTTGTGAAATTAATAAAGCATAATATGTTTATTAAGCTGCTGTGCATTTAATTTTGATGTGTATGATAAAAAAACGGTTGCAGATGACCTGCTCAGAGTTCAACAACAGATATATTTTGAAAAGTAGATAAAATATATACAGCAACCTAAAGATGTCTAGCAGGAAAAAACTTTTTTTTTTAGAAAAGAGGCATAAGATTAAATATATATATATTAAAGAAAAGAAACATTACTTTACCACCTTACTCACAGATCTCCCACCATTGCTCTTACGATGCATACCAGCGATTGTGGATTCAGTCTTGACCGTTTCTGCATGGTTTGGCAATAATTTTTCCATCATCCTCTTACCTTCTCAACACCTTATCCTGCCACTCCCCTGCCCACTATACTCCCTAATACTTTACTGCAGAAACAGCTAATCCCCCTGAATATACTAGTACCACACACATAGTGCCCCTTCAATAATTACTGGCACACAGTGCCCTAAAAAAAATCTGTACCCAGCAAATAGTGACCATGACAATAATAGAATAAACATAATGTCCCCCCCAAAAAAAAATTGTGCTAAGCTGCTACTGTGCCAGGGCGCCCCCCACAGTCATAGAGCTGCCCAAAGTCCCACCAATAAAAATAATTATCTGTCAGAGTACACTAGTAACTAGTAATAGTGCCCTTACGTTAAGGCCTCTTTCACACGAACGTTGTGTTTTGCGGTCCGCAAATTGCGGATTCGCAAAAAAAAAAGGATGGCGTCCGTATGGCATCCGTATTTTTTGCGGATCCACTGTAACATTGCCTATCCTTGTCCGCAAAACGGACAAGAATAGGACATGCTCTATTTTTTTTTGCGGGCCACGGAACGGAGCAACGGATGCGGACAGCACACGGTGTGCTGTCCGCATTTTTTGCGGGCCCATAGAAATGAATGGGTCCGCATTTTTCATGTGAAAAATGCGTATCGGAGCCCGCAAAAACAACGTTCGTGTGAAAGAGGCCTTATAATGTCCCTATAGTGCCCATACTATTAATCATGTTCCCCATAGTCCCCAAGTAGTAATAAAGCCTCTGTCCTCTTTTAATGTGCAGTAGTATGAAAAAATGCCCCCTTATAATGTGTTCCAGTACAAAATGCCCTTATTTAGTGCCCCTGGTGATGCCCCCATAGTGCTCCCCCCCAAGTGACCCAACAACATGGTACCAGTGCAGGCATGTACGCTGCCTGGCTCAAGCGGCATGATGATGATGATGCCATTGTGCTGCCTGTGTCTGCTTCTACAGAAGCCAAACCAATCAAATGCATGTTCAAGTTCCCTAGGGGGACAAAAACTATGTTAGAAAAGTGAAAAAAAAAATTAAAATATTTAAAAATTAACAAACATATTAAAAAACACCTCCTTTCCCAATTTTTCATACAAAAATAAAAAGTAAATACAAGTGGTATTGCCACATCCATAAATGCCTGAACTATTAAAATAAAAAGTATTTATCCTGCACAATAAATGTCATAAAAAGAATCAAAATGCTCCAATCATTGTTTTTTGGTCACTTCACCCCCTGAAAAAAATATAATAAAAAGTGATCAAAAAGTCAGATTTAACTTAAGATTTAATATAATGTAATTGTACTGATGTACAGCAAGGAACAAGGTAACACGGCAGTTGCACAGTGAACAGTGCTGGAATTGCAGTTTTTTTCAGCTTCACACAACATGAATTTTTTAAAATCATTTTTCAATATAATATAAGTAGTCTAAGTAGTGCCATTAAAAATATGTATCCCTAAAAAAATAAGCCGCATATGGCTATGTGAACAGAAAAGTTAAAAAAG
Organism: Rhinella marina; assembly: GCA_900303285.1. NCBI lineage: Eukaryota > Metazoa > Chordata > Amphibia > Anura > Bufonidae > Rhinella > Rhinella marina. Next base: position 61,212 of record ONZH01022172.1, on the reverse strand, counting down.
GGAGAAAAAATGGCTAGTTTTACATTATAGTTAGTGGGGCCAGCAAGCACTCTGGTAACGTTCTTCAATGCCGAGCAGCCTGCCAGAACTAACAATACTGCTGTGAAAGAAGCCTAACTACAAACCTGTCATTAATTTCCCCCTCATCTCTAAAGTTCTGGAATGCCTGGTCTACTCTTGCCTCATCTGCTATCTCTCTGCTAACTCTCTCCTAGACCCTTTATAATCCGGTTTCTGCACTCTACAGTCTACAGAAACTGCTCTTAAGGCTCCATTCACACGTCTGTATTTTTGCACATCCTGGAAAACGGTCCGTTTTTTGCAGATCCGTTGTTCCGCAAAAAACTCTGTTTTTCCAGGACATCCGTTGCGTTTTTCCGTTTTAAACAGAAAGGGTGTATCCGTGTGGCATCCGCTTTTTGCGGATCCGCAAAAACGGAAGGAGGAATCAAATTTGCCTAATTTATTGGTGGGAGGATATCAGAGGGTCATGTGGGCATCCAGTTGCCATTTTTGTGTGGTTGATCGTATCGTTTGGATTATGTGGTGAAATCTGTGCTTGTTTGGTGCATATTTTGCCTTTATTTTCTGAGGGATTTACATCATGTCCAATGAGATGGATCCAGTTCTCTTCTGTTGGCTCCTTTCAAGGCGATTTGGACAGCAAGCAGCGATGCTGGACGAAGAACCAGAGAGGAGAAGGCGACTGTGGATACATCCCATTGTCGCCTTGCGTCATCGGAAGGGACAATTTTCCAGACTGTACAATGATCTGCGACAGAACCCCCTTAAGTTTTGGAGTTACTGCCGCATGTCCATAGAGGCTTTTGATATTCTTCTGGTCTCTCTACAGCCGGACCTTACTTTCGTGGACACCATCATGAGGTGTAGTATATCTGCAGAGGAACGCCTTCTTGTCACCTTGAGGTAAGTTTTTGATTTGTTGGGTTTTACTTACTGTAAATTGATGAATTTTGTTAGTATTAATATGTTTTGTTTTATATGGCATAATAGAATGTTGTCCCGATTTTACTGAAGTGCTATTTATTAAAATGAGAGTGTTTCCTTTTTTCCCTAGTTGCCCTTAGCTTGGATATTAAATGCTAGTGTCAGAAGTATATTTGTCATTGTTAAATGAACTAGTGAGGGCTGTTATGTGCTTGCATTCCTTCAATCATGATTTGATCATGTTGACATAATACCTTGTGTTTGTATTTAGTTTTCCTCTTTCTTTCCACAGATTCCTTGCTACAGGAAATTCGTTTGCTTCGCTGCACTTTGAGTTTCTGCTTGGGATCTCAACAATCTCTGTGCTAGTCCGCCATACTTGGGCGGTGATGCCCACCCCCAAGGCAGAAGATTGGCTACGTATCGCCAAGGGTTTTTTACAATCTGCACAGTTTCCTAACTGCATTGGGGCACTGGATGGTAAACACATCCGTGTTAAGAAGCCGCCTCACTCAGGGTCCCGGTATTTCAATTACAAACAGTATTTTTCTGTTGTACTGATAGCCTTGGTTGACAGTAACTACAGGTTTGTAATTGTGGATATCGGGTCCTATGGGAGCACTTCTGATGCCTGCATCTTTAGTGCTTCCAGAATGGGTGCCCGACTTCACAATAACCAGCTTGCCCTGCCAGAGCCAAGAAGACTTCCCGGATCTGCCCGGCCGCCGGCTCCATTTGTGATCGTGGCTGATGAAGGGTTTGCATTGTCACCACATCTGATGTGGTCCTTCCCTAGACGCGATCTGGATGAACGAAAGCGAACCTTCAACTATCGTCTGTCTCGCGCCCGTCGGTATGTGAAGTGCGCTTTTGGAATACTCTCTGCTAAGTGGAGAGTGTTCTTGTCATCCATCCAGATGAATCCGGAGAATGCCACGCTGGTGATACAGGCTTGTGTACTTCTCCACAACTTCACCAGGATTCATGATGCCTCCCTTGAAGCAGAAAATGAACCAACTATGGCATATAATGTCATATTTGATCATAGTCGGCCTGGACGACCTGGAACGGCTGGCATAGCTGTTCGGGAACTCTTTGCAGACTATTTCTGCAGAACAGAGGGGGCATTACCGTGGCAGCGGCAAGCTATCCGTGCTAGTCGTTGATTTCAGCTTTGTTCTGGTCCCTAAATTTCCAAATTTGTTTTTTTTTGGGGGGGGGGGTTAGTAAGTTAGATCCCCTGTTGGTAGTTTAGTTAGGGACTCGCAAGAGATTGAGGACCCTTGATGTGGGCTTGTGGGCTGAGGTATTTTGTAATGTCCAAATTCCACTATCAATGTTTTTTCTTTATATTGATAGTGTTTTTTCAATGGAGAATTTGGTTTAAATACCTTCCAATACATCTTTTGAATGCAGTGACCAAAAACTGTGCTGTGTATCATAATCTTTGCAGCCCAGATTTAAGCCCACTTTTTGGTGGTGGAGGGGGGGGGAGTCGTGTCCTATTTAACACATGAAGTTTGGACCTACATTCGTTATGGGAAAAGTAAACTTGTTACAAAAGGTAAGTATTTTTTTTGGCGGGCGACCAATAAAAGTTGTTTTGGTTTATTTTGGGGTGTCATGTGTGTCCTCGTGTAACTATTTACTAGTGTAGAAAGAAGACATTTGTGCTTGGTGGAATCCATGTAAATGTACTAATGATTATTGATTACTAATGTTAGGTAAGTATATATACCCATGAACTAATAAGGCTAGGATGTACTGTCATGGCCAAAAGTTTTGAGAATGACACAAATATTATATTTTCACATGATCTGCTGCCCTCTGGTTTTTATGTGTGTTTGTCAGATGTTTTTATCACATACAGAAATATAATTGCAATCATATTATGAGTAACAAAAGCTTATATTGACAGTTAGAATGAGTTAATGCAGCAAGTCAATATTTGCAGTGTTGACCCTTCTTCTTCAGGACCTCTGCAATTCTCCCTGGCATGCTCTCAATCAACTTCTGGACCAAATCCTGACTGGTAGCAGTCCATTCTTGCACAATCAATGCTTGCATTTTGTCAGAATTTGTAGGTTTTTGTTTGTCCACCCGTCTCTTGATGATTGACCACAAGTTCTCAATGGGATTAAGATCTGGGGAGTTTCCAGGCCATGGACTCAAAATCTCTATGTTTTGTTCACTGAGCCATTTAGTTATCACCTTTGCTTTATGGCAAGGTGCTCCATCATGCTGGAAAAGGCATTGTTGATCGCCAAACTGCTCTTGGACGGTTGGGAGAAGTTGCTCTCGGAGGACATTCTGGCACCATTCTTTATTCATGGCTGTGTTTTTAGGCAAGACTGTGAGAGAGCCGATTCCCTTGGCTGAGAAGCAACCCCACACATGAATGGTTTCAGGATGCTTTACAGTTAGCATGAGACAAGACTGGTGGTAGCGTTCACCTCGTCTTCTCCGAATAAGCTGTTTTCCAGATGTCCCAAACAACCGAAAAGGGGATTCATCAGAGAAAATGACTTTACCCCAGTCCTCAGCAGTCCACTCCCTGTACCTTTTGCAGAATATCAGTCTGTCCCTGATGTTTTTTCTGGAGAGAAGTGGCTTCTTTGCTGCCCTCCTTGAGACCAGGCCTTGCTCCAAGAGTCTCCGCCTCATAGTGCGTGCAGATGCACTCACACCTGCCTGCTGCCATTCCTGAGCAAGCTCTGCACTGCTGGTAGCCCGATCCCGCAGCTGAAACACTTTTAAGAGACGGTCCTGGCGCTTGCTGGTCTTTCTTGGGCGCCCTGGAGCCTTTTTGGCAACAATGGAACCTCTCTCCTTGAAGTTCTTGATGATGCGATAGATTGTTGTTTGAGGTGCAATCTTTCTAGCTGCGATACTCTTCCCTGTTAGGCCATTTTTGTGCAGTGCAATGATGACTGCATGTGTTTCTTTAGAGATAACCATGGTTAACAGAAGAGAAACAATGATGCCAAGCACCAGCCTCCTTTTAAAGTGTCCAGTGGTGTCATTCTTACTTAATCATGACAGATTGATCTCCAGCCCTGTCCTCATCAACACCCACACCTGTGTTAATAGAGCAATCACTGAAACGATGTTAGCTGGTCCTTTTAAGGCAGGGCTGCAATGATGTTGAAATGTGTTTTGGAGGATAAAGTTCATTTTCTAGGCAAATATTGACTTTGCAAGTAATTGATGTTAAGCTGATCACTCTTTATAACATTCTGGAGTATATGCAAATTGCCATTATAAAAACTGAAGCAGTAGACTTTGTAAAAATTAATATTTGTATCATTCTCAAAACTTTTGGCCATGACTGTAAGTACGATGGACATATTGTAAAGTCTTTTCAAAATGGCCTTCTAAGCATATTGTTTACCCACATCACAGATAACACACCTTTGTACTTCTGGAACATGACATCTCCAAACTTGCTTAAGTCTTTGGAAGTCCCCCTTTTTGGGGTGGGGGAACAACATGTTTGGACAGTTTTGCACCTACAGACCTAAGAGATGGGCATTTTTTTGGAGGCAAAGGCACATCAAACCCATAGGTCACATAGCCTGGAATATGACATGAGGCTCTCTGAGCTAACCTGGCTTTGAGCAGAACATAACGTTTGAAAGCACATATATCGTGGCTACAGCAATGGCTACCAGCATAGCTTCCGATTCAGATGCATTTGTCAGGTAGCAAACCAAAAGACTGGTTTTGGCCAAAAATTAGTTTACACACAGGTCGCTCTATAGTCCTGGGGTTGAGAAAATGTGCCCTGCAACATGGCAATGTATGAGTTTTTACAACCCCTTGCCCTATATTTCTGTTACTTGGCAACATATTAAAAGACCACAAGGACCATATGTATGTAAACCAAGTAACGTGAGGTCCCCCATTATAATTCTTAGAAGGTCAAATATATAAACAGTTTATCCAAACAATATGTGAAAAACATTCTTTAACATAAAATAAAAGACAAAAGATAAATTCAACAAATCTGTTTATTGTCACAGACAAAATAGAATGTTCCGAATCCGGAATAAAAAACTAACCAAACAAAATTATAAGTCATCCCGGGTAAATGACCCAGGGTTCAAACTAGCTGAACTAGAGGCCGAGGGATGCCTCCTTGGCTCATAAGCCTGGCCCCTAGGAAACATGGGGGCAGAGGGGGGATAATATTGCCCCTGAGGAGGTGGCCCAACAGATGGGTGGCTGCTGTGTGGGCCCAAAACTATATTGTCCCGGTAGCGTTCGAGAAAGTGTTCCACTTCATGGGGGTCGGGCTGGGAGGAAAATGCAAAGAGCACATTTGTCAAAGCCGACATACACCGTTCCTGCCGTTCAACAGGTACCCGTTCAAGAAAGGGGCCCAGATTTCTGAGAAGCCTGTCCTCCTTTTTGGACTCAACACGATTCTGGCTTAGATACTCGATGACCCTGGCATCAATCAGGGCTCGAGCATCCAAGCCAGAATCGTGTTGATGGCCCCCCCGACGTCTACCTGATGAACAGCGGAGCCGGCGGGATGGCTGCTGTCTGGGGGCTGGGTCACGAATAGCTGATATAATAGGAGTCTCCTCCATAGCCGACTCGGTCAACTCCTCGTGGGACGGGTCTGCAGCTTCAGCTTCCACGTTTTCTGAAGCTCCTTCAGAAGGAGGATCAATCGGGGCCTCCTGGGACGATCTTGGCTGGATGTCAGAGTCCCCTTCCTCCTCATCCAGATTGTCGACAGTCCTGCCAAAAAACACACAAGAATTTAGTGACAATTTTTCCGAAATCTGACCCCAAACCCAAAACACACAAAAAGAAGTACAGTTAGGGCACAATGTGTATGTGGGCTCTAACTGATCATGGATTTAACCATTAATATGTGCCTGTAACATGAGAAAACTTGACACAACATTCTTTAATTCAATAGGCCCTGCAAACCTAGTCTGACCATGGAGACCAAACTAATAAAATGTACCCAAGGGTCACATATAAAATAGTGGCAAACACCAGATACCAATCGGGGCACACTTTCTAATGACTCTGTTCAATAAACACATACATTTTAAACAATGTCATTGGCCATGCAAGGTGTTCCAAAGGTTAAAGTACACTGCACGTGCAGGACTTCCACAGGGGCGGTCTGGGAAGTTCAAGTTTTCTTAGCTAATAGACTCAAAGTGGAACCACGTTAGATTTCTGATCAAATCGATGGAAGGCAGGGCCAGCAATATCATATCGTGGCACATTATCCCACCGCAACAGAGACAAATAACATAGTCCATAACCAAAATCTCACAACAGCTTAAAATACAGCCCCAAAAGCTTAAACTAGCTGGCTATGTAGAACACTCAGGTGGCCCCTTGGCCATCGCCAGCCGTGGAAAATTCCCTGCAAGGTCTATGGCCAATCCTTGAAAAATTAGTGAAAAATGAAAATAGATACTGTATTAGAAAATAAACATCAAGAATAGTGTCTTAAAGGGGGTATTCTCATCTCAAACAAGGTGGGCATATCACAAGCATATGCCCCAATTGTCCTAGAGGTGAGGGTCACGCCCCTGGGAAACGCACCTATATCAAGAAGGGGGCCCTGAAACTTAAGAAGGGCGCACCACACATGCGTGGCCCACTCTCCTTCATTTTTATGGTGGCACCGCAAATATACGAGCGCTACCTGGGGTATATCTGTCGGCTCCATAGAAAGAAATAGGAGGCAGCATGCGCAGTCCAAACTCCTTCAGTTTGGGGCCACCACTGTCGATATAGGTGTGGGTCCCAGCAGTGGGACGCACACCTAGAGGACAATGGGGGCATAGCATAGCGATATGCCAACGTTGGCGGAGATGAGAATACCCGTTTAAAAACTAACATATGTTTTCAAAATATTAATTTACAACACTTATGGCCTTAATTCCATAATGGGCCTTAGAAACTATAGATTAGCCATGTATAAGTATGGCTTTTTTGTAAGGGACCCATCACCACTTTTGCTCTTCATATTTAACTCCCGCCGAAATTGATCCCGACAGGAATGCCAACGACTCTTGATTTTTTTGACTAGGAAAACAAAATAAAAATAAAAAAATTAACAAACAAGAAATTAACACAACAGCCCAAAAAAGGTTGGGACAAGGAGATTTCAGAGCTGCATGTATGACAAAATAGACTAGGCCTGAATACATTCAGCCACAGGCAGCAGAACCTCAAGGTTGCTAAGCAACACTTTACTAAGGACATTTCAAAGCTGCATGTATGATAAACTAAACTAGGCCTGAATACATTCAGCCACAGGCAGCAGAACCTCAAGGTTGCTAAGCAACACTTTACTAAGGACATTTCAAAGCTGCATGTATGATAAACTAAACTAGGCCTGAATACATTCAGCCACAGGCAGCCAAACATATAGAGTTTGAAAACTTAAAGGGGTGTTCCCATCTCACAAATGTAGTTTGTATAGTTAGATATAGCCATACCAATATTATTACTAATAGAATGTATTTATATAAAATGTACCGTTTAGAGGATTTTCCTATTTGTATATCCATTGTCCCACACACATCAGTCAGGCCGTTGCCCCTAGTTACGACCACCGTGGCCATGTAGTAGTGGTGGTCAGCTTGCTCTTGTTCAAACCCGCTCTGAGGTAACTGCTGTATTGTGAACACAGGGCCGGCGTCAGCACCCGGCATACCCGGGCAAGTGCCGGGGCCCACTGTTCCTTAGGGGGCCCACTCGTTTCCTCACTTCAAAATAGCGGCAGTTGTGGTCCCCCTGCCTTGACTACTGCGCTGCCTGCACTGCGCTTTATGTCCAGGCAGGTGGAGCGTCTCTGTGTGAGTACAGCCTGTGCTGTATTGGTGTAGGTGTGAAAGGGACCTTACATACCGAGGACGGATCACAGCAGGGGTGGAGGCGGAGCTTATCTTTGAAGACAGAAGAAGCCAGGAGTTGTATTATGATCAGATGACCAGTCACATGAGGGGGCGGGGCTTAGCAATGTGTGGCGCGGAGCTGGGCTGTGAGGGAAGCAATTGGTGAGTAACTGGTTTCAGACAGACTTGTAGCTCTCTCCTTGCTGAGCCTTATAGTTCTTTCCAGTACTTTCCTCTGGTAATAAATAATGACAGGCTGGCTGGTCATGTTGAGCCTTGTAGTTCTCTCAGAGAATTACAAGGCTCAACATGTCCAGCCTGTCATTACTGATTACCAGAGGACAGTACTGGTGGATAGTATAGCAGAGAACTTCTCTGCTAAACTATCTACCAGTACTGTCCTCAGGTAATCAGTAATAACACCCTGGACAAGGACATGCTGAGCCTTGTAGTTCTCCTCTATGCTATCCATCAGTACTGTCCTCTAGGGTTGGGCGATATACCGGTGTTAACGATATACCGCGGTATTAAGAAACTGCGATATGGCTATCACAGTTTCTTAATTACCGCGGTATATTGGTGACATCATAGGAGTGGTATCACTTCGCTGACCACTTCTAAAACATCCGCGTACGGCCGCCTACACACATACCCACACAGTTCCCACAGCAGCCGTCCTCTCTTTACTTCTTCACTTCACCAGGACCGCCCACGGACCAGTGAACTGTGACTCATCAGCCAATCAATGGCCACCCTGAAGGAACACAGATGACATAGACAAGCCAGGCCAACGTCAACAGCCAATGAGATATGCGAAAAGATGGCGGCATCCTCACAGGTCAGCCGCAAGCCAGCCCTGGCCCAGTCTATACCATTGTCTACGGCGGGGGAAGACACATGCAGGCTGTAATTGCCCAAGGGGAGTACACAGGACATGAGTAGAATTAGTATAGGCCCCAAACAGGAGCAACAAGGAGACATTACTGCATACTGTATGGTGACAGCAAGGAAACAATTTAATGTATGTGGTCCACATGGAGACATTATACTGTATGGGGGTAAAAATTTCTAGCCCCCATACAGTTTAACGTCTCCTTGTGGCTGCCCTCATACAGTATAATGTCTCCTTGTGGCCCCCATACAGTATAACGTCTCCTTGTGGCCCCCATACTGTTTAACGTCTCCTTGTGGCTGCCCTTATACAGTATAACGTCTCCTTGTGGCTGCCCTCATACAGTATAATGTCTCCTTGTGGCCCCCATACAGTATAACGTCTCCTTGTGGCCCCCATACAGTTTACGTCTCCTTGTGACTGCCCTCATACAGTATAACGTCTCCTTGTAGCTGCCTCCATACAGTATAACGTCTCCTTGTAGCTGCCCCCATACAGTATAATGTCTCCTTGTGGCTGCCCCCATACAGTATAATGTCTTCTTGTGGCTGCCCCCATACAGTATAACGTCTCCTTGTGGCCCCCATACAGTATAACGTCTCCTTGTAGCTGCCCCCATACAGTATATTGTCTCCTTGTGGCCCCCATACAGTATAACGTCTCCTTGTAGCTGCCCCCATACAGTATAAAGTCTCCTTGTGGCCCCCATACAGTATAACGTCTCCTTGTAGCTGCCCCCATACAGTATATTGTCTCCTTGTGGGCCCCATACAGTATAACGTCTTCTTGTGGCCCCCATACAGTATAACGTCTTCTTGTAGCTGCCCCCATACAGTATAACGTCTTCTTGTGGCCCCCATACAGTATAAAGTCTTCTTGTAGCTGCCTCCATACAGTATAATGTCTCCTTGTAGCGCCCCCATACAGTATAACGTCTCCTTGTGACTGCCCCCATACAGTATAACGTCTCCTTGTGACTGCCCCCATACAGTATAACGTCTCCTTGTGGCTGCCCCATACAGTATAACGTCTCTTTCTGGCTGCCCCCATACAGTATAACGTCTCCTTGTGACTGCCCCCATACAGTATAACGTCTCCTTGTGACTGCCCCCATACAGTATAACGTCTCCTTGTGGCTGCCCTCATACAGTATAACGTCTTCTTGTAGCTGCCTCCATATAGTATAACGTCTCCTTGTGACTGCTCCCATACAGTATAACGTCTCCTTGTGGCTGCCCCCATAGAGTATAACGTCTCCTTGTGGCTGCCCCCATAGAGTATAACGTCTCCTTGTGGCTGCCCCCACACAGTATAATGTCTCCTTGTGGCTGCCCCCATACAGTATAACGTCTCCTTGTGACTGCCCCCATACAGTATAATGTCTCCTTGTGGCTGCCCCCATACAGTATAACGTCTCCTTGTGACTGCCCCCACACAGTATAATGTCTCCTTGTGGCTGCCCCCACACAGTATAACGCAGGGGCGGATTGGCTAAAGACCATACAGGGAAATTTCCCGGTGGGCTGAAGCCCAAAGGGCCAACTGAATCCTCCTCATGGCTGGCCAGTGGCAGTTTTTGTGGATGTATTTTGTGCTGCTGGCAGTACTTTGTGATGAGACTGTGGTATTTGGCTCTGTTGGGGTGGTATAATGTGCCACAATATGGTATTACTGGTCCTGCCTTCCAACAATTTCAACCCGACTACAAAATTGGGCCACTTTTAGTATTTTGTCCAGGGACACTTTAAGTTCCCTGTCCCTGGTATAACGTCTCCTTGTGGCCCCCTCGAGATAAATTTCTTAATAGCGTTATCGTGGGAATATTTTTGATATCACCCAACCCTACTGTCCTCTAGTAATCAGTAATAACAGCCTGGACAAGGACATGCTGAGCCTTGTAGTTATCTGCTATGCTATCCATCAGTACTGTCCTGTGGTAACCAATAATGACAGGCTGGACATACTGAGCCTTGTAGTTCTCTGCTATACTATCCATCAGTACTGTCCTGTGGCAATCAATAATGGCAGGCAGGAACTGTTTGTGCAGACAACCAAGTGCAGGTACTAAAGTAATCTGATTCTGTAGCACACTGCCTGAGACTGCCTGTCCTGCTGTGCCCCACATTAAAATATCATCATATTCATATTTATTGGGCATTGGGGGCACAGGGGTAGGCAGGAGCATAGTGCTATCAGCATTCGTATTTAGAGGGTTAGAGTAAAAACTGAATACTGTGAGTAGATCTGAGGGATTAAAACATTGGGTAGATAAAACAAGTAAGGGTATAAGGATTGATTCACATATATCTGTTCTTTCTATTCTATTTGGCAACATCTTTAATACATGAAGCTTCACTGCCGCGTGTGTTGTGCAAACTGCCACAAGGGGGCCCACTGAGGCTTTATCGCCCAAGGGCCCACATGAACCTGGAGCCGGCCCTGTGTGAACACACATTGCATGAGCATGCGGAGACACATCTTAGGGTTGTAGCATTTTTGTCTGCGCTTCCAAAATGCAGAGAAACGGATCCTGATCCAAGATCAATTCATCTCTACGGAGCAGGATTCGTTTATAAAGTCTCCGTTTTGGACGGATCCTGACCAGATGTAAAAGTACCCTAAGATGTGTCTCCGCATGCTCATGTAATGTGCGTTCACAATACAGCAGTTACCTCAGAGCAGGTTGGAACAAGAGCAAGCCGACCACCACTACTACACTGCCACGGTGGCCATAACTAGGGGCAACGGCCTGACTGATGTGTGTGGGACAATGCATATACAAATAGGCAAAACTTCTAAATGGTACATTTTATATAAATACATTCTATTAGTAATAATATTGGTATGGCTATATCTAACTATACAAACTACATTTGTGAGATGGGAACACCCCTTTAAGCCTACAAACATTGAGGACCAGCTGCCGGGCAATTCTTTAATTTGAGTATCTAAAACATTAACAGCCATGGCATGTAAGAAAGGTGATCAGCTAAATAAGGCTCCACAATGTACCGATGAACAGCAGCATCTGTGTGCTTACATACATATGCTGCTACACCGACATGGATTAAAATGCATTATTTTTCCAAACCCAGATCTTACATGCGCAAACCAAACAAAAGGCAATAATTTAATAATAAATGATTGCAAAAAAGGCTGGAGCCATTGCAATACAATACAAAACTCTCCTGCTGTTGGCAAACTACTACTCCCTTCTACACGGAATGATGTGAGTAGTAGTTTCAGAACAGCTGGCAAGACACATGAAAATCTACACTACTATATAGCATACAGAAATAATCCTGTCATAAATAGACCACAAAATGGAAAAAAGTTATACTCACTAATACTCTGCCTCTTCTTGGAGTCTGCTTTCTCCCAAATATTACCAGCCAGCTCCTTCCCAATCTCTTCCCAAGACTGGTCCTTCTTTACCCGGTCATGATACGACTCTGAACGGGTGTCCCATAGGTTGGGCCTTTCTTCAATCAAAATTATTAGCTTCTCAACATCAAAAGTTAAAGCCATTTTGGACATAAGTCTCCTCTTGCCTGTGGCTTAATTTGCTGACTAATCAGGTACATCCTAGCCAAAGCACATGGTTCTGGGTGGGCTGAACCTATTTTTTTTTTTTCACCCTCCAGGAACGGATTCTGTATATGCGGATGACATACGGATGACATTCCGATGCCTTCCGCATTTACGGACGTCCCATAGACTTGTATTGGGCTACGGACCGCAAAACAGGAGGAAAAGTAGGACAGGAGGATTTCGGATTGCGGATCCGCAAAACGGAACGGAACAGATTAACGGATGTGGACACCACACGGTGTACTGTCCGCATTTTTTCAGGACCCATTGAAATGAATGGATCCGCAACCTATCCGCAGAATTGGCCGCAAATGCGGAAACGGATGCGGAAAGGTTGCGGATGCAAAATACGGACGTGTGAATGGAGCCTAACAAAGCGTCAAATGATCTCCTGACAGCTAAAGGCAGCCAATACTTCTGGATCGTTCTATAGCATTTGACACTGTGGATTACCAACTGCTCCTTTTACTGTGTCTCAATCTATCAGACTTATTCTCTTTCCGTGTCCGTTCCATTCATTTCAATGGGTCCGCAAAAAAACGGAAGTTACTCCGTGTGCATTCCGTATACGTATGTCATTTTTGCAAATTTATAGAACATGTCCTATTGTTGTCCTCATTACAGACAAGGATAGGACTGTTCTATAATGGCCAAGATGTTCCGCTCAGCAAAATGCGGAATGCACACGGACATCATCCGTATTTTTTGCGGATCCGTGTTTTGCGGTCAACAGAATACATAGAGTCGTGTGCATAAGCCCTTAAAGGGATTATCCTGGAAAAGATAATGATGGCCTATCCTCAGCAGAGGTCATCATTATATCGGCAGAGGTCTGAATCCTGGCACCCCACCAAGCCACTATAGGGGCGCAGCCAGCACGCAGCACCCAAACAACCAGCATACACTGGTAACAGCCCGCAGCCAGTGCGCAAGAGCGCACGCAGCCAGCCTTCACAGCAACAAGTTTCACAGTGAACCGCATGTCGATACAGTTATCATAAAATGTTTTGCAGTCAAATGCTTGAAATTATAGCTCATTACTACTGCACCCAGCATCCTTATAAAGATAGGAGATGTTTTCGTTTCTCAGAAGGGCCTATTTTTACAGATAAGTTTCATTTGCTTACAAATGACTGAATGAATCTTAAACTTTGTCTTTCATTTCCTTGTAATACAAAGTAAACCACAAGTCAAACATTGGTTGATGTACACTTTTTGTCCACTCAGAAGTCATTAAGGGATGCAGAAAGAATTTCTTTTTGTTTGTTCAAGACACATGACTGTTTGTGGCTTTCGTTTGTAAAGTAGATTATCCTTGGAAACAATGCAAGTCTGTTGGACATAACCTTGAATATAATACAAAAATAACTTTGGCATTTTCCTCAAATGACTTCCTTGTATGAGGCTACTTAAAATGCTAAAGTTTAAGAATTGATCAGTGCGGTAATGCTTGTTTTATGCCCAATTATTATCTCTGTGGTATCTGGATTAGTAGGACATAGGGGCAAACTGAGCAATAAGTCTATGCTGTCATTAGCCAGTGGTGTGATATCATAATAATATTTCAATTACCAAGTAACATATTTTTTAAAGAAACATTTGTTGAATTTTACTCAGCCGCATTTCAAACATGAGTATGAGAATTTGTGAAAATGTTGAGGTTTAAAGTGGTTTTTCAGGCTCCCAATAATGATGTTCTATCCTTAGGATAGGTCATCAATAGAGATGAGTGAAGTTATCAAAAATTAAATTAGGCTGCTTCACCGAAATTCGCTTTGTGACAAAGTATTTTGTTGTAAGTGCATTTCTTTGTATGTAGCGGGTGCAATGAAGGGGAACGGCGATTGCTTTCATCACTAATCACGGCATCTGAGGCTTCCATTAAAAAACCTTATTCATTTGATCACGTAGAAGCCGTAGCAGCCATCTTGATTGAAGACACTGCACGATGATGGCCATGTTGATTGAAGATACCACACAAAATCTTGTGCGCGGTTGGCGTGGTGACGTCATACGCCACCGCGCACAAGATTTTGTGTGGTATCTTCAATCAACATGGCCACAACAGCCTTTTTGCATGCAAATTGATGAGGTGAGTATTTTTTGTTGTTGTTTTTACCGCCATTTCAGGGAAAATTGATTTGTTACCATGAAGCACAAGGAAATTCAGTTTCGCTGCAAATCGAATTTTTCCTGAAATCCAGATTGAAGTCAATTTGTTTGACTTCGATTCATTCAACACTAGTCATCAATATACGCCTGGTGGAGGTCCAAGTCCTGAAACCCCCACTGTTCCCTGTTGCTGTCACCAGAACTACCACTTTGAACAGAACTGGGAGCACAGCTTCATTCTAAGTGTAGTAGCTGTGTCCGGTTACTGCAGCTCAGCTCCCATTCAAGTGAATGGCCTTTACAATTAAAATATACATACTGTATATTGTTCATGGAAAGTTAATGGTATTTCTTAAAAATACCCCAATTCGTGGCTAAAACCTCTATCCACTTAGGCTGGACTATTGCTGGGGAAAGGAAAAATATCTGACCCTCCAGCTTGCCCTATAATCTATTAACCCTGCCTACAAAAACGGAATAGCCGCCCTGATAGGGGCGATCCCGTGTCAGGAACCTCCTAATCACTCTGTAAATCCAAGAAGAATTGTTTTTTTTGTGTGAAAATAATTTTTATTTGCATGTAACATGTATGTAACAGTCACACCGGTAATCCTGGGAAGTTGTGAATATTGATAAATGATTCTCATTTTGAAATGATGTACAACACACACTAAATATTGCTTCCTAGAAGGAAATCCTCCGCTTAGTACCAAATTGCAAAATGATGTGAAATTCTTAGCCTGAGAAGAGTGACCAGGTCCTAGTTTCTGATGACTTAGTGCCTGAGGAATTATGATTACTATTAAAGGAATCTATTAATTATTAATATGAATGGCAAATATGAATAATTAGTGGGAAAATTAGAGGCTGCTTCTTCTGACTCTACCTCCTTACTAATGTTTTGTTCCCTTATGTAACCTAACGTGTGTGCGTACTTGGACTATGCCTATAACTAAGACTATATATACTGTATTATAATAAAATATATTTATTCAACACTACAAAGTCTACAGTCTACAGCTCTATTTTACTATATACATCACTAACTGTCCCTAGACAAGGGAAAGAAAGGGTTAAGTGTAATAAGGATAACCTTTTGTGATGAAATGGATGATCCTTAACCCCTTGACGCTGCAGGTTGTTTTGGCCTTAAGGACCAGGCCATTTTTAGCAAATCTGACATGTCTCACTTTATGTGGTGATAACTTTAAAACGCTTTTACTTATCCAGGCCATTCTGAGATTGTTTTCTCGTCACATATTGTACTTCATGACAGTGGCAAATTTGAGTCAAAATATTTCATTCTTATTTATAAAAAAAAAAAACCAAATTTACCAAAAATTTAGAAAAATTTGCAAATTTCCAAATGTCAATTTCTCTACTTTTAAAATACATAGTAATACCTCCAAAAATAGTTATTACTTTAAATTCCCTATGTGTCTACTTCAGGTTTGGGTCATTTTGAAAATTACATTTTATTTTTTTTGGGACGTTAGAAGGCTTAGAAATTTAGAAGCAAATCTTGAAATTTTTCACAAAATTTCCAAAACCCACTTTTTAAGGACCAGTTCAGGTCTGAAGTCACTTTGTGAGGCTTCCATCATAGAAACCACCCAAAAATGACCCCATTTTAGAAACTACACCCCTTAAGATATTCAAAACTGATTTTTACAAACATTATTAACCCTTTAGGTGTTCCACAAGAATTAAAGGAAAATGTAGCCAAAATTTCCGAATTTCACTTTTTTGGCAGATTTTCCATATAAATCATTTTATTCCGAGAATAAAGCAAGGGTTAACTGCCAAACAAAACTCAATAATTATTACCCTGATTCTGTAGTTTACAGAAATGCCCCATTTGTGATCGTAAACTGCTGTACAGGCACACGGCAGGGCACAGAAGGAAAGGAACGCCAGGGCAAGGTAACAAAAACTGTTTTTATTTTTTGTTATTTCCAACATTCATCTAACAGGTTAGATCGTGTGATATTTTTAAAGAGCAGGTCGTTACGGACGTGGCAATATCTAATATGTATACTTCTTTTTTTTTAAGTTTTACAGAATATATTTGAAGCACAAAGAAAAACATGTTTTAGTGTCTCCATAGTCAGAGAGCTGTAGTTTTTTTAATTTTTTGGACGATTGTCTCAGGTAGGGGCTCATTTTTTGTGGGATGAGATGACGGTTAGATTGGTACTATTTTTCGGGGCATACGCTTTTTTGATCGCTTGGTATTACATTTTTTGTGATGAAATGTGACAAAAAATGGTTTTTTTTAGACAGTTTTTATTTCTTATTTTTTACGGTGTTCACCTGAGGGGAGAGATCATGCGATATTTTTGTAGATCAGGTTGTTACAGACGTGGCGATACCTAACATGTATACTTATTTTTATTTATTTAAGTTTTACACAATAATAATCATTTTTGAAACAAAAGAAATCATGTTTTAGTGTCTCCATAGTCAGAGAGCTGTAGTTTTTTTATTTTTTGGGCGATTGTCTCAAGTAGGGGCTCATTTTTTGCGGGACGAGATGAAGGTTAGATTGGTACCATTTTGGGGTAAATACGCCTTTTTGATCGCCTGCTATTACACTTTTTGTGAGGCAAGGTGACAAAAAATGGCTGTTTTGGTATAGCTTTTTAAAAAAAAAATTTTTGCGAACACCTGGCGGGGTGGACCATGTGATGCTTTTATAGAGCCAGTCAATACGGACCCGGCGATACCTAATATGCGTACTTTTTCTTTGTTTTTTACTTTTTTTTTTACTTCATTTGGGGAAAAAGGGCGCTTTTTTTTAAACTTTATTTTTTTTACTTTTTTACACTTTTTTACTTTCTTTTTACACTTTTTTACTTTCTTTTTACACTTTTTTTTTACTTTCTTTTTACAATTTTTTAAAATTTATCAAGACCCATTTGGATCTTGAAGATCCAGTGGGCTTGATGGCTATACTGTGCATTGCAATAGTCATCTATTGCAATGCACTGTATCAGTGCTACACTAAGGCTGATCAGACCCTGAGTGTTTAATCAGCCTTAGGTACATGGCAGCCAGGACGGCCCAATGGCAGAGAGAGGGAGCTCCCTCCCTTTTAACCCCATGGATGCTGCGGGCGGCTACTGACCGCAGCATCTATGGGGTTAAACAGCTGAAATCGGTTCCAGCACCAATTACAGCTCACACTCTCTGCTGATGGCAGCGGCTCCGATCCTGAGCCGCTGCCATCACATAATACATCGCGGGAGGGGGCAGAAGGAGGCAACCGGGGGGCAGAGTGGAGATCGCAGCCTGAAACCGGCATTTTAACAATGAAGCGCTGGATTGGTTAGTCTGCAGAGACTAACCAATCGGAGCGCTTGCCGGCAAGGGACCACTCTAATTGGTCCCTTGCCGGCTTCCCCGAGGTCTCTCCTCTCCGGGAACACAACTGCTTAGAGTCTCTGGGAGCAAAGTAAGAGATACAAACAGCGTGATTATGTTTGGTGCCTAATGTTAGGCTGGCACCAGGTTAGCCAGGAGTTCATGATTGTTTAGTTAGAGCCGAACAGGCATAGGATTTGTTTTATGTATTTTTATTTTTATGTACCACTTGCTGACAATAAATCTGGTCAGTTAATGAAAAACTGATGTTGCTTGGAATCTGTGCCTGCTAAAGTGTGCCTGTCGACCCAGGAGACGACCACCCTGCTACATAACCCCTTTACAAGTGGTGGAGGATGGGGGCAGGAATTCTGGCCCAAGAAAGCAAACAACTGAAAATTTAAAGGGCCAGAATCCTTTTAAAGAGGACCTTTCACCACTTTTAAAAAATCAAACTACACTATGTACCTCATAGTGTATCCCCCTCTGATGGTAGCGGCGCTTTTTTTTTTTCAAAAGGTCCCCCGGTGGCTTCACATGGCCCCCCGGTCTTCTGTCGGGCTTTATGTAAATTCAGAAGCATCGGAACAGGGAGGAGGAGACTCCCTGTTCCTCAATGGGCGTTGCTTCTGCCCTGCTGTGAGCGCTGTCCAATCAGAGCGGACCGCTCACAGCAGGGCCGAAGGAGTTCAACCCTGCTGTGAGCGGTCCGCTCTGATTGGACAGCGCTCACAGCAGGGCAGAAGCAACGCCCATTGAGGAACAGGGAGTCTCCTCCTCCCTGTTCCGATGCTTCTGAATTTACATAAAGCCCGACAGAAGAACAGGGGGCCGTGTGAAGCCACCGGGGGACCTTTTGGAAAAAAAAAAGCGCCGCTGCCATCAGAGGGGGATACACTATAAGGTACATAGTGTAGTTTGATTTTTTAAAAGTGGTGAAAGGTCCTCTTTAAGTTCAGCGCACCAAAGACTCTTTCTCTGCATCTTGGAAAATGGAGGATGTAGTTAAAGCTATGTTGCAAGCTGTTGCTGTTGCCCGGGTAGCTCAACAGGAGGCTACCCAGGTGCAACAGGAGGCTACCAGAGTGCAGCAAAAGGCGCTTGAGGAAACCAGCTGCAGGCTGACGGCCCAACTGGAGGCTGCAGAAGAGGAGCAAAGATAAGAGCAGAAGACTTTAAAAGTTGTTGTTCAGCAACTAAGCAGTGTCGTTGGATCGGTCCCAGGTATAGCAGATGTCACTCATTCCCCCATAAGGGCTAGTCACTTTTTGCAAAAGAGGACAACCGCAGATGACGTGGAAGCCTACCTGACAACCTTCGAAAGGACTGCCGAGGGTTGGCCAAAGAAACAGTGGGCAGGACTGTTGGCACCCTTCCTTTCAGGAGAACCCCAAAAGGCATATTTAGACCTGGAGAATCGTGATGCTATGGACTATGATAATCTCAAAAAGGAGATCCTTACACGCCTTGGAGTTACTGTTTCAGTCCGCGCACAGCGTGTGCACAACTGGGACTACAGCATTGATAAACCTCCACGTTCTCAAATGCACGATTTCATACACCTGACCAAGAAGTGGTTGCAGCCGGAGATCCTGACAGGCCCCCAGATGGTGGAACGGGTTGTGATGGACCAGTACTTAAGGGCCCTCCCCATTACCTTGTGCAAGTGGGTGAGCCATGGTGACCCCAAGAATGCTGACCAGATGGTGGAGAGGTACACAGCCGCAGAGGAGCTAATGAGACTGCTGCAGCGCCCCCTAGCCCCGCAGCAGAGATCTCCAGGACTACCTGGTAAAACTATTCTAAGGGAAAAGGGTCTGGCAGAGCTCTGTGCGAGCAAGTGGAGAGACTGGAGGGCCAGGATCTAGAAGCTGGCAAGCCATGCCAGTGAGGTCTGTGGCCTATAAGAGACTTAATAGAGATTTAATAAAATGCTTCAGATGTCAAATGCCAGGTTATGTTGTTGCCAATTGCCCAATGTATGATGAATCAATGCAATGTGATGCCTCCTATATAAACCACCATTTATCACTGTATGCGCAGCTTGCGTGTGCGGCATTACCAAATAGTGGGGGTGAGAAACAAATGTGCGTTATTACTATGGAAGGTAAAGATGTGAGTGCATTATTAGACTCAGGCAGTCTGGTCACCCTAGTAAAAGCAGACTTGGTAAATCCCAGGAAATGGCAAGCGAAAACCATTGTGGTAACCTGCATAAATGGAGACACCCATAATTATCATACTGCTGTGGTAGATGTAAATACCCGGTTCGGGGCAGAAAAATTTGTGGTTTGTTTAGTGCCCATGTTAATGCATGATGTCATCATGGGGCGGGATTTCCCACATTTCAAGCAGCTATGGGAACATAAACTTTCTAATGCCCGTCAGGTACCGAAGGGTGTGAGTTTTTAAGAGGGACTTCTGTTGATGATGAATCATTTTCTTTGTCTGTCATGGTTGGGGAGCCTGAGGACTCTGTCCATAGTGATGGGTTAGAAGAGGGTCAGAGCAGCCCCAAGAGAGATGACTCCCTTAATGACAATTTGCCGGATCTTGAAGTAAGGAAAGAGCAATTTGGTGCTGAGCAATTAAAAGACCCCACCCTTACTAGAGCCAGAGAAAATGTGAAGTCTATCGATGGTAAACTGGTGGAGCCAGTCGCATATGGCTGTGAAACACGACTTATTGTACCAGGTGGTAAAAAAGGGGGAGGATCTGGTGGAACAACTATTGGTTCCTAAAGTGTACCGTCGAACAGTACTAGATATTGCTCATGGTCACCTTATGGAGGGGGGCATTTGGGAGCTGAAAAAACTACAGATAGAGTCCTTCAAAGGTTCTTTTGGCCTGGGGTCCATAAAGATGTTAAAGATTATTGTGACTCCTGCCCAGAGTGCCAAATTTCAGCTCTTAGGCCACACTATCGTAAGTCCCCTGGTTCCCCTACCAATTATTGAGATACCATTTGAGAGAATAGCCATGGATCTGGTGGGGCCTATTGTAAGATCTGCTCGAGGCCAGCAACATATTCTCGTAATCATGGACTATACTACTCGTTACCCGAAGCTATACCCTTACGTAATACCTCATCCAAGGCCATAGCTAAAGAGTTGGTGCAGGTGTTCAGCCATGTGGGACTACCAAAAGAGATCCTAACAGATCAGGGTACCCCCTTTATGTCACGCATCATGAAGGAGTTATGTAAACTGTTCAAAGTCAAACAGCTGCGTACCTCTGTCTACCATCCACAGACTGATGGACTGGTAGAGAGATTTAATAAAACTCTAAAAGCCATGCTTAAAGGGAACCTCTCATCTCCGAAACACCACCTGAACTAGAGTAAGTGGTGTATAGTGTAAGTGACGTCGAGTCTGGTTATGTAATTTTTATCTTCATACTCACTTGCCTTCTGATGTTATGCTCCCACAAACCTGCAGTAAAATGCACTCAGTGGACTCCAGTGCTTACTCACATAATGGAGAGGACTCAAAGAAGAGTCCTCTCAATGCATTTTACTGCTGGTTTGTGGGAGCACAGCGTAGCAATGGAAGTGAGTATGAAGACGTACATATTCGGATTCAGCATCACTTACACTATACACCGCTTACTTTAGTTCAGGGGGTGTTTCGGAGATGACAGGTTCCCTTTAAGAAAATGGAGGACAAAGATGGGAAAAACTGGCATTTCCTTCCTCCCTATCTCATGTTTGCCATCCGGGAAGTCCCTCAGTCATCCACGCGCTACTCCCCATTTGAGTTGCTATATGGTCGCCACCCTAGGGGTCTGCTAGATATAGTAAAAGAAACATGGGAAGAAGAAGCTACCCTCTATAGAAGTGTCATTGAACATGTGGCACAAATGCAAGATCGTTTATCCGCAGTGATGCCTATTGTACGAGAACATATGACCCAGGCTCAGAAGGCACAACAAATGGTGTATAACTGCAGTGCCCGAGTATGTACATTTGTGCCAGGTGACCGGGTTCTAGTACTAATCCCTACAGTAAAAAGTAAATTCCTGACTAAGTGGCAAGGCCCCTTTGAGGTGATAGAGAGAGTAAATGAGGTAAACTATAAAATCCGTCAGCCAGGTAAGAGGAAGCCTGAGCAAGTATACCACGTCAATCTTATAAAACCGTGGAAAGATCAACTATCACTTGCTGCCGACACCTCCTTCCCTGCAGAGCAGCGGTGCTCTGGGAAGCCCCTGTTGCCAGAGGTAACAGTACCTGACTCCCTGGCCAAGACCCAAAAGGTAGAAGTGCAGGAGTTCCTCTTTAAGAATAGGGATTTTTTTCTCGGAAAACCCAGGTCGCACCTCTGTCATAAAACATGACATCATTACAGAAGCAGGGGAAAAAGTTAAGCTGCGACCCTACAGAATACCAGAGGCCAGGAGAGAAGTTATCTTTGAAGAGGTGAGGAAAATGTTGGAACTTGGGGTTATTGAGG
Source organism: Rhinella marina (assembly GCA_900303285.1). Classification (NCBI taxonomy): domain Eukaryota; kingdom Metazoa; phylum Chordata; class Amphibia; order Anura; family Bufonidae; genus Rhinella; species Rhinella marina. Next base: position 38,977 of record ONZH01022172.1, on the reverse strand, counting down.
AGTCCCATAGCCAGTGGTCCAGCCCCACAGTTCTGATGCCCAAACCAGATGGCAGCTGGAGGTTTTGCAATGACTTCCGTAAGCTGAACACCATATCGAAGTTTGATGCTTACCCGATGCCACGTGTTGATGAGCTCATTGACAGGCTCAGAAATGCCAGGTATATAACCACTCTAGACCTAACCAAGGGATACTGGCAAATTCCCCTGACAAATGAGGCCAAGGAGAAAAGTGCCTTTGCCACTCCTGATGGGCTGTTCCATTATGTTGTCTTGCCATTTGGTTTGCATGGAGCACCTGCAACCTTCCAGAGGGTGATGGATAAGATATTAAGACCCCACAGATGGTATGCAGCAGCATATCTGGATGACATCATCATTCAAAGTCCAGAATGGGAATCCCATCTACCTAGGGTGCAGGTGGTTATCGATTCACTGTGTGAGGCAGGCTTCACAGCTAATCCAAAAAAATGTGCCATTGGTCTTGAGGATGCTAAGTATCTAGCTTGCACCATAGGCCAAGGCCTAGTAAAGCCCCAGTTAAACAAAATTGAAGCCATACAAAGATGGCCTCAGCCAGTAAACAAGAAGCAATTCCGTGCCTTCTTGGCGATTGCAGGCTATTACTGGCGGTTTATACCTAATTTTGCTTCCCTTGCAGCCCCATTAACAGACCTAACAAAAGGAAAAGACTCTGTCATGGTCAAGTGGTCACAAGAGGCTGAAAAATCATTTCAGACTCTGAAAAACCACCTGTGCGCTCAGCCGGTGCTGATAACCCCAGACTTTAAGAAAGGGTTTGTCCTACAAACGGATGCATCTAAGGTGGGACTTGGGGCAGTACTGTCACAGGTACAGAATGGAGACGAACACCCTGTACTGTATCTGAGCAAGAAACTTAATGACCATGAGAGAAAATATGCAGTTGTGGAAAAAGAGTGCCTTGCTTTTAAATGGACCCTGGAAGCACTCCGCTACTATTTGCTGGGCCGTCACTTTGAATTGGTCACGGATTATGCTCCCTTAAAATGGATGAGTGAGACTAAGGAAAAAAATAGGAGGGCAACAAGATGGTTCTTAGCCCTACAGGAGTACCAGTTTACAGTAAAGCACGGTAAAGGATTTATTTTATGTATTTTTATTTTTATGTACCACTTGCTGACAATAAATCTGGTCAGTTAATGAAAAACTGATGTTGCTTGGAATCTGTGCTAAAGTGTGCCCGTCGACCCAGGAGACGACCATCCCGCTACATAACCCCTCTACAATATAAATATAAATATATATATATATATATATATATATATATATATATATACACACAAAAATCTGGGCACCTCCCTCTACAGGAGCACCATTGTGGGCATACTACATGGGCCATTATCAATAAGGTAATATATATATACATATTGGGGGTTTATATTTATATATATATATATATATATATATATATATATATATAAATTTTCTTTTTCTGGGCACTTCCCTCTACAACTACATGTATCTATATTTATATCCCAAAGAATTTACTAATTTACTTAGTTTACTTAAGTTAATTAGAGGCTGTAATACTAATATTATAGAAGAACTCGGCCATGTTGCTGCTTTTAATCAAACTGCAAGGTTGCACAGATAAGGCTACTTTCACACTAGCGTTAGCACGGATCCGGCACCTAAAGGGTGCCAACGGATCCGTGCTGACGCTATACATGTGTGGAGCCGGAGCAGCGCTCCGGCCCCACACATGACACACATTGAAACAAGACACAGACATACAGACATACATACAAACATACAGACATACATACATACCTACTCACATACTCCAGGGACGCCGGCAGAACGTCTTCACGCACCTTCTGCACGCAGTGATGACGATTCCCCACAGCGCCCTCTGCTGGGCGCAGTGGGGAAATGTCATAGCTGCGCGCAGGAGGCGCGTGAAGACATGCTGCCGGCGCCCCTGGAGTATGTGAGTATGTATGTCTGTATGTATGTATGTTTGTATGTATGTCTGTATGTATGTATCTATGTATGTAAGACGGATCCGGAATGACCCCCCATTGGAAATCAATGGAGGACAGATCCGGATTACTGGTGTGTCCACACCAAACGGATCCGTCCCCATTGACTTGCATTGGGGGTCATTCCGGATCCGTCTTGGTGCGGATGCCTGGACCGGAGAGCAAACCGCAGCATGCTGCGGTTTGTTCTCCGGTCTGAAGACGGAACGGAATGCTTTCAGGAGCATTCCGTTGTCTTCAGTTCAGTTTTGTCCCCATTGACAATGAATGGGGACAAAACTGAAGCGTTTTTTTCCGGTATTGAGCCCCTATAACGGAACTCAATACCGGAATGTAAAAACGCTAATGTGAAAGTAGCCTAATCAACAGCAAAATAAGAGATAAAAAGTCTTCCCTTCTATACATGATAGAGGTAAGGGTCCCACACTTGGGTTCTTTCTTGAGATGAGAGTCAATATGTATGTAATCTTGGTAAATGCTGACATAAATGGAAATCTATGGAGGGGCCCAATGATTGTAATAAGAACTGAGTCATTGTACATGTTCCCCCACGATTAACTGCAATCTAGGATTGCTTTGTGTTGGAAAACACCTCTAACAAATTACATATTAACGACCCAAGGCTGGACAGGTCTCCTTGGGAAAGATGAGAATTCTGTACAAGACACCTCAGCTTTAATATGGAATATTAAAATTGTTTTTTACAAACTGGACAACCCCTTTAACTTGTGTGGAGACCTGCAAACCCATTGACAATTCTGTTGTGAGGTAAATGAAGATTGGAGTTATTAAGCAGATATTTCCTTTTACTTTTCTCTAGGTGAGCAATGACACTACAATTAAGACAAGCCATACAAAAGTATTAAAGGAGTTATCCCACATTCTATCCCCAATTCCCCTTCCCCTCTCCCCCTGCCTCTTCCCCCTTTGTTAGTCCTTGTCCTGTTTTTTGTCTACCTTATTGTTCTCTTTACTCAAACCAAGGAGTATTATCTTGGGACTATCATCATTTATCTAATTTGCCTCCTTGATATTCTATAGGACATTTTACCTACTCCATGGATATAATTTTCTATGTTCTCGTTTCTTTTGTTCTCCAGAGGGAATCACTGCCTGACAATGGATTTCTGCATTCTCCACATAGAATACACATACACATTCAGCTAAGCTGAACATGCATGACTATGAGGGAGCTGAGGGGGAGATAGATGAGATAGCTGTCAGCTGAACGATCATACAATGGACAGCTATTGAATGTGTTTGCTCAGCTTTAAAGAGGCTGTCTTAGAAGGGCCATTCTCAAAAGAACAGTAATAACCAATGATGACCATTGTCTACAATCATTAACTTACTCTGCTGCAAAAGTCTGAACCTTAAAGGGGTTGTCTCAGTTCAGCAAATAGCATTTATTATGTAGAGAGGGTTAATACAAGCCACTTACTAAGATTCCAAAAGAATGTAAAGAACTGTCTGAAATCTCAACCTGGTAATTCCAAAAAATGCTGTTGTCACTGAAAGATCATCAAACAATTTACAAAACCTAATTATTTCAGTAACACAGCCGGTTATGACAATAGCCCCGGGATTTGCCATGTTGCAAGAGCAGAGATTCATAATACGTCACTCACAGTTTAATAGCATATGAAGGAACAATTCACTTGACAATTACAATACCTCACAGAACAAGTTAATATTATTCCGTAATTACATAGTATGGATGAAAAAAGACAGAATCAAACAAGGGATGGAGGGCATGTGAATTAAGGGAAGGCGAGTTGAGAAGCAAGAATTCTATCCATTTATGTAAGCATTAATGTTAAATAGTGCTATTAGAAAGTGCAACTTTTCCCCCAAAAAACAAGCCCTAATATGGCTATGTTAATGGAAAAATGGCTCTGGGAAGGCAGGTAGTGAAAAAATGGAAAATCACCATGTCAGGATGGGGTTAACAGCATGTGCATCAGTTACCAACTAATCGCCCTTTAAAGATTGCTCAACCAATGCTAAAGAGAATATCAAAAGAAAATAAATATCAAAAGATTATAAAAGTGCCATAGTTCAACTTTTGATTCACAAAACAGGGAGCTTTCCTATTCATTAGGCATGTTTACTGTTCAGGCAGGTAACTGTCCACCAAAGAACGGTCCCATACAGAATGATCAACTGAACACCACAGGTCTGGCTTGTCTACAGCCGCTCATACGCGTTAGATAGAAGTTGATTGATGGCTGAACAGCAGTTGAAGAAACAATCATTTGGTTTCGCGAACACGGCGATGCACATTTTAGTCTATACTGGCCATTACAGTTGTTCAAACTGGTCATATGAGGTCATAAAACCAGGCGATGGACAAAACTCTTTAGGGGATCGAACGAAAATATGAAATATTGCCAGGTTCTTTTCAAATAATAATGGTCTATCGTCTGTCAGCTAAAAAAATTGTTCATGATTAAATTTCAACAGATGAATGTTAGTTTTAGTTGAAATTGTCCATTTTGATCAACTTACTGTTTATTTCCACCGCATGTGGTCAGACATTTTCCAAGCAGCAGCCGCTGAAGGGGAAATATAGCATTACAAAGCATGTAATGCATGGATGAGCCATGTCACCCAGAGTCATTTTTACAGATCAGCTCTCTAGGGACCATAACAGTCTTCATGAGACAACTCCTTTAACACAGACAGGGTAGGTCAAAAATGGCACAATGTCCTTTTGGGGTCAGGTTGACACGTGGTGCCATCTCTTGCCATCACTTTGGGGCCCGGTTCTCCGGAACTAGGGGGGTTAGAGACACGGGACCATAATTAGATAGAGTTGGGGCTACATTCACCCTCAAATTGGTGTCCCTGGGTCCCACCGTCCCAGAGCAATCAGGCGAAAAACAGAGATTAATTTTGGACTTCACCATCTTTCTCAAAATTAATGGGGTTTTCCTATCTCCGTTCTCAGGCTGATTGCTCTGGGATGGTGGTACCCAGAACTACAAAACTCGGGGCTCATGTAGTTCAACCCCTCTAATTTGGGGCGCCAGTCATGGATCCTCTAGAGAACTGGACTCCAAACAGGGTTTCCCTTAAATCAGTGCACCATGCCTGAGCCTTCCGAGCTCCGGTCTTCTGGAACCAGGAAGGCTACAGACTTGCGACCAGTGCAAAAAGTTAGAGGAGGGTTTGGGCTACAAGCTCCCCCAGCTTTGTGTTTCTGGGTGCCAGCCCCCGGAGCAATCTGCCGAAAATGGAGATGGGAAAATCCCATTACAATCTGTTGACTACTGGTCATCTTGAGTGAATGGACAGGCATAGAATCATATGGTATTCCCATCAATGTCAGGTAGGTACAGTTCCCACCTATAGGACCCAATCCTATCTCCTGAACGGGGCCCGCAAAGTGAAGAGAAAAGTCAAATGGGGGGCCACATTTTTTACCACTATGGGATTTCTGCTATTTTCAGCACATGTAGGCCCCTTTCACACGACAGTATTTTTTGCGGGCTCCGATCCGCATTTTTCACATGAAAAATGCTGACCCATTCATTTCTATGGGCCTGCAAAAAATGCGGACAGCACACCGTGTGCTGTCCGCATCCGTTGCTCCGTTCCATGGCCCGCAAAAAAAAATAGAGCATGTCCTATTCTTGTCCGTGTTACGGACAAGAATAGTACTGTTCTATTAGGGGCCAGCTGTTCCGTTCCGCAAACTACAGAATGCACACGGATGCCATCCGTTGTTTTTGCGGATCCACAATTTGCGGACCGCAAAACACAACGTTCGTGTGAAAGAGGCCGTATGCTTTGCTCTCCTTCACTTCGGGAGCCTCATTCTGGAGACAAGAGTGAGTTCCATAGGTGGGACCTGCACCTATCTGACATTGATGGCATATTTCTCCAATGTCCCAGATGGGAAATTCCCTTATTATGTGCTTCAAATGATGTCTTTGACACAATTTTCAAGAATGTCTTGTTACATGATGTGGCACACGAACAAATCCATTATGTTGAACAAAACTAAAGCTAATAGATAGCAATGTGGCTAAACAACAGTGAGACAAGGATGTGAAAGAGAAAAAAATCCTAGAATCAATTTTCCATCTCCACCCAAATACTTCTAGACATAGATAATACAACAACATATTTTATTTTCTTGACGAATCACTGGATTTTATGGTCAGTATATGGATGCCTACATATAACATGACTAAGAATGGGAAGTAGCTAATCAGTAAGATAAGGATACATTCTGCTGAATTTTACAAGACACTTTCTATTTTAGGCACTTTATAGATGTTGTCAAGGTGTATGACGCAATTATTAGTCATGATATAGGAAACCTGTCTCAGTATTTGACCCACACTATGTTATTTTATATTGTATTTACTGTGGTTAACTCCGTAGATGTGCGAATGAACTTTTACAGGAACAGTTTTTATCCAACTTTATATGCCTCATCTTCAGAGATCAGCAGCTACAGACTTCACAGGAGGCTACTTATCTGCAATCAACACATATACGATAAAATGCTCAATATTAACTCATCAAAACCTTTAATATTTCCAATGGACTGTTGGTTCTATTCTTGTGCTCATTCCATGTGTATGAAGGTTCTTAACATTTCACCGGGAGACATTGAATTGGTCCTTGATTCTGGGTTATGAATGGTCAGCATTGTTGGTATGATTATAAACAATAATTTGGGGAACATTTATCATATTAGTGTTTTTTGCTCAAAAATTACAGTTTATTTTTTTGTTTGTGACATATGGTCAAATATTTTTGAGGGACAAAAGTGAGATTAGACACAGATTATGGCACATTTACTATGTGCGACTTTTGGAAAGGTCGCATCTCCATGCCAGGCAACCTGCTGGTGTACTTTTACTAGGGGCGGATTGGCCCCAGGGGCCTCCTCTCTGCTGTTGACCGGGTACATAATGAGCTCTCAATTGTGAGAATCAGGTACTCATGTACCTGGCCAGCGACCACACACCCCCTCCTGAATTCAACTGCTGTGGCCTGCACCTCACCTCCTAAGCCCCCTTCTCCATAGACAACTGGAGGAGGCGGAGGGCAGAAAATGGTAGCTATTGATGGCCACCATTTGGGGCACCTTTTGGGGCAGGCTAGTGTGCTACATTGTGTTATTTGGTTCTGCAAGGCTAGGGTGTTATTTTGCACTATGATGTTGTTGACTAATTTTGACCTGCCTACAAGATAGGGCTACTTTTACTGTAGATTTTTTTTCCAGGGCCACTTTAAGTTCCCAGTCTGCTCCTGACTTTTACACATATAGGTGTAAACCACATTGCACTCACATCAAATATATTATTAAGGTGTGAATTTCATAAATTTGCCACAGACACACCAAGCAAAGACAGACTTAAAACTGACACAAAAACAAAAGCAAATGATAAGGGTACGGCCACATGGTCAGGATTCCTGATGCAGTTTTGGAAGCCAAAATCAGAAGTGGATCATAAAACAAGAGAAAATGTAAAGGTCTGATATGACTTTTTCACTTTTTTAAATTCACTCCTAGTTTTGGCTTTCAAAACTACATAAAAAAAACCTGACCGTGTGCTCTTAAGAGATAATATATTATTATTGCAAGTTATTATGCCAGTGCAGGGGTGTCAGTGGTCGCATGTGCAGCAAAAAAATGCTGAGGCCAGTGACAGTCATGTGAACAATGAACGGCACATGACATTTGCAGAACCAGTGGGGATCGGAGTGGAGAAGGCAGGAGCAGCAGGACATTTAAAAGGGTTTTATTTCATACAGTCCCCTGCTCTCTGGCACTTAAATTGTTTGGGGGACAACTCCTTTAATTTGAATACTGTTTTAATTTGTATATAACCCGTCACCTGAGGTCTATATAAGGCTAAGTTTACATCAGCTTTCTGTTTTTCTGATCCGTCTGTCCCTTCTTGAGTCCTGCATGCAGGACTTTTCCTCCTGTCAAAAATAACTGATCTTTGATGAAAGTGACACAAACTGATATAAACTGATCAAAACTAATGTTCAAATTAACAGAAAATGTGAACTCAGCCTTAAGCCTCTTTCACAAGTCAGTGTTCCATGTACGTGTGCTGTACGTGTTCTCCACACCCAGCATTTTGTCCATTCATTTTAAAGTGTTTTACCACAGTTTATGGGTCCGTAATTTTAGCATGCAAGCATGCTCTATTTTGTCTCTGTTCATGGATCCATCACGCCAATTATAGCCTATGGGTCCGTGAAAACCACAGATGCAACATGGATGTCATCCGTGTTTCACGGATCATTAAGAAAATTATTTTTCAGCTGCACAGTGTCCGTGAAAAACAGATGACACATGGACAGCGAAAACGGGCACATGGACCACACATAAATCCTTCACGGACATCTCACAGGTATCACTGACCACTTTTTCACAGATTTGAGCACTGACACGAAAGTGTGAATGAGGCTTTAGATCGCCATACACAATCGATGAATTTTAAATGAGCCTGCCAATTTTAGCAGGATCGACCATGTATTGTGTATGAGGTTGTTCCAACTCTACCCTGACAGATAACAAGGGGAAGAAGTATTGAGCATGTTGGATTTCAATAAGCATGATCCTTTTGTTCTGAAGGGAGCTAAAACTTTTGCAGAGGTGTCTTCCAACTGAGCTGAGCATGCATGTGGGGGATCAAAAGGAATGATGGTTGGATGGACATGCGTTCAAGGTATATAAGGTGGATGGTCACCTGTAGATACAACCTTGGACTTCATAGGTAATATTTAAAATAAAGTACTGAGCAATTTCAACAAGTTCAGATTCCTGAACTAGTAAAACAATTTTACTAGTTCAGAAATTGCTATGGAGGTTTCAGAGCAACTATAATTAGAAGGATATGTTTTAGGCGTGAGGCATGAACTAAGGATGCATGATGATCATACTTGTATCAAATGACACAAGGAGGAACAGAATACTTAGAAACAGAAACCTACAAGATAATGACTATAGTGACATGCCCAGGGATCCAAGTTTGGTATGAGGTCAGTTACATTACTTCCTGCAGAAATTCCCAGTCCGAGGCCCCACCTGCTGTCGGGGTGTAAACTCCAGGTTAGCTCCACCAATTTCCTTTGACACGACAGTGATGTAAACATGCAAAACAATGATGTAAGGATGCAGAACTGAATAAATATCACTGGACAGAACTGGAGACACTAGACAACAATACAACAAGAAGCCTCAAAAACTTCAGCTCACAAGACACCTTGTGCTCAAGATGCTTTCCACCCTTCTCCAGGTAAGATTTTTAAATAATTTTGTTAAAATTCCTTGTTCTTTTGTATTTGGTGCTAGATAGAAGGCAAGATAGTTAAGATACTGTGCATTTAATGTGTCTAGTGACAGGTTCAGGTTTGCTGTATATGCATGAGCTGCATGTTATCAGTAATATTGTTATTATTATATTTCTTCTTTATGATAGTCCAAATGTAGTAAAAGAAGAAACGTAGAAAACTGTTAAACCCAATCAGATTTCAGGAGGAAATCACATCCCACCACCTTTACCGTTACCTATGTATTTATTACATTCTATCTTCTAAATATATGCCCTCAATGCGTTTAAATATTCCTGTCACCTGCATTTTATGTCGCATGAAGGTGGAGCAGCCTCTAGTGGTAGAATCAAGCATTACACCCAAATGCAAGTTTCTCATTTTGCAACAGAACAGTTCAGATAGTTCTCTTTTAAGGTTGCTTACACAAATGAGTGTGTAAGCAACCTTAGTGCCTTGTTAGATTTTAAGACTGTCTAGAGAGAACTTGACTTTCTTAAATAGTAAAATGGGCCAGATTTATTAATGCCACATGGCAGCTTTATGCTGCAAGATAATGGTGGTGCTAGGAAGAAAAGTAATTCTAGCAAAAATGTTCCAAATCTATAACATGATAAATTTGGATTTCTTTGGACTGCCTCTTGTAAGTTTAAGCTCTCTAAATATCATACACCGTTAGTAAGTCTACCCCATTGTCTTTACGGCAAGTTCAGTAAACTGCAAGTATATATTAAACAACTTGACACAGGCTTACTACACTATATGATTTTCTTATACATGGCAAACTGATTCAGATTTCTTACTTTAATACTCATTATAATCCCCCATCTGAGGAGTGGTGGAGAAAACAACAGATTTTCCATTTCCTATCGTCCTTAAAGGGTTATTCCCATCTCGGACAATGGGGGCATATCGCTAGAATATGCCCCCATTGTCCTATAGGTAAGGGTCCCACCGCTGGGACCCGCACCTATATCGAGAACGGGGCCCCGAAAGTCAAGGAGGGCGCACACCGCGCATGCACGGCCACCCTCCATTCATTTGTATGGGACCGCCGAAAATAGCCGAGCACCGGCTCGGCTATTTCCGTTGGCTCCATAGAAATGAATGGGAGCACACCACGCATGCGCGGCCCAGCTCCCATTCATTTGTATAGAGCCGACGGAAATAGCCGAGCCAAAGCTTGGCTATTTTCGCCGGCCCCATACAAATGAATGGAGGGCGGCCGCACATGCGTGGTGCACCCTCCTTGACTTTCGGGGCCCCGTTCTCCACCGCTGGGACCCGCACCTATAGGTCAATGGGGGCATATCCTAGAAATATGCCCCCATTGTCTGAGATGGGAATAACCCTTTAACGAGCTCTTCTTCTAAACTAGAATTGAGTGTTATGGAATCCATATGCAAATTTCACCCCACCTCTCCAGGTATCCTCTCCCGATTATATGGAGAGATTAATGGATCCCAGTCCCAAGATAAACTGCCTTTTATGTTACAGTGGGAGGCGGATATGAATATTACCATGTCTATAGAACGGTGGCATCATTGTTGTACTTTTTTGAGCAAGAATAGCTGGCAAGTTACGTTAACTGAAACATCACTTAAGGTTTTGCATAGACCATGGTCCCTACCAGACTACAAATGATTTATCCGAATGTTTCGGATTTTTGTTTTAGAGGCTGTTCAGAAAGGGGCTCCCATCTTCATTTATGGTGATCCTGCCCGATTGTATATCGTTTCTGGAATAGGATCCTCTACCTTATACATTCTGTTATAGCTATCTCGACTAATCTAACATTGCCTGTCATATTACCAGGTGACAAACCTCCTAAAATAAAAATAAAAAAACACCTCTTTTAAACTTCTACAACATATCCTTATGGTAGCCCGCATACATATAGCACAACAATGGAGGCAATCAACTCTCAGTTTTGAAGCAGTTTTTCATACTTTTTCCCCCTGCGTGGGGTAAGTTAGCAGTTTGTTGCCACCATTTTCAGTTCTAAAAACCCAATAAATATTTCTTGAAACATAAATAAAAATTCTGGAGCATTTTCCTTAAGACTGTTAGTTGTACCATTCCTCTGTTATTTCTCCTGTAAATGTATAGTAGAAATATTTTGACAAATAGGTGTAACCATACTTGTCAAAGAGGGTGTCCAGTCATTGCTGACACTGTCAGACTGTGCTTGGACACAACCTATTTACAAGGATTTTAATAACCAGTTGATAACTTTGTCATACATTGACAGGAGGAATAAAGAAGGAATGGCATAGCACACAGTTGTATGTGAAGGGTACAATTATTTGCTAAAAAAAAGGAGGAAAGCTGACAGATTCTTATGCTAGAAGATTCCTTCTGTGTGTTCTATAATGTAAGCAGGGGCGTAGCTATAGGGGGTGCAGAAGTAGCAGTCGCTAACGGGCCCAGGAGTATAAGGGGGCCCAATGACCCTTGTGCCACATAAGAAGACACTGGCATTATAGAAAGTGTATGATGGTCAAGTTACATCTCTGGCTAGAGGGAAGGGGTTACGTCAAGATTTGGCATGGGGGGGGGAAGAGTGCTGTTTCAATCTTTGCCTCAGGCAGCACAAAGGCTATGTGCTCCCTTGGCCACAAGGCACTGAGGGAAGGGGGACCCAAGCTAAACTCTTGCACCAGGGCCCATGAGCCTTTAGCTACGCCCCTGAATGTAAGCTAAGAAGGAATGTTAGTGTGCAGACTAGAAATATTCCAGTTACAATGTTTCTCTTTTTTTCTAGAACACCAAGAAAATTCCTGAACTTTCAAGACACATTCACAAGTCGGCTGCAAAAGGTAAATAATCATATTGTTGCCCCCCAAAGTTCTAGGTTTGCCCCTACAGTGTAACTGTATTAAAGTCTCATCTTACAAGAATGATAGTAATGCAACAACAATAAAGGATATACTGTATAGAACTTTATTAAATTATTCATATTTTTATTTTCAGTGGTTATTGGAAACCAGTTGGAAGACACAGTCACAAACAGTTTCGCATCATTTGTTAATGGGACACGCCCGGAGCATCTGTCTGATGTTGTTCGCCACAGAAGTAAACGCATGATCCTGGACAACATTGGCGTGGGACTGGTTGGCAGCACAACACATGTCTTTAACATTGTGGTGAAATACTGCCAGGTAAAGAATGTCTTGAGTGACTATATAGTTTCACGTAGGGTACATTAGAAGGAGATCAGTGCAGATAGATTTACTGTGTTTGTCCATTGTAATCACTTTTGTAATACAGTACATTATTTTCTGAGCCAATGTTATAAGGCAGTAGATACATCCCTAGGGAAACTATAAATGGTGGAGTCACATTAAAGTATTATGCATATCAGTAATTATTCCTGAGATGTGTGGACCAGCTATTTCCGTGTCATGCATAAACCTTGGATAGTTGTACTTCTAGCACATCAATATTATATTATTTATATTCTTGTTTATATCATTCAATGTTTTAGGACCTACATTTCTCGGCTCATGGCAATTCCACTCTTTGTTCAGTCTATGGCAAAAAAGGTTTGAAGCTCTCACCAACCCTGGCAGCCTATGCCAATGGAGTTGCTGTAAGTAAAGATACACAGCAAAAGAAAATATAATAAAGTAATAGAATCATAGAACTAGGCTTGTATAGATAATGTCCCTATTTACACAGGTTCACTCCATGGACTTTGATGACACATGGCATCCTGCCACTCACCCATCAGGAGCCGTGCTTCCTGCCATTCTGGCACTGTCTCAGATGCTTTCACATGCCAGAAGAGTCAGTGGTGAGGAGCTCCTGACAGCTTTCAATGTGGGCATTGAAATACAAGGAAGACTTATGAGCTTTTCTCGTGAGGCAAAAAATATTCCTAAAAAGTGAGTAGTGAGCTCCACCCGAGTGCATAATTACCATTGCATAAGAAAATTCTATTATAGCAAGTTGGAACTAATGCATGATATAATGTTTTCTATAACAGGTTTCATCCACCTTCTGTTGTTGGCACCATGGGAAGTGCAGCAGCTTCAGCCAAGCTCCTTTCATTAAACAAAGATCAATGCATCCATGCCCTGGCAATTGCAGCCTCTCTTGCTGGTGCTCCAATGGCAAATGCTGCCACTCTAGCCAAGCCATTACATATTGGTAATGCAACTAGGTTAGGCCTTGAAGCCGCCATTCTGGCTGCTAACGGTATGGAGGCCAACTCTCTCATACTTGATGAGGTGCCTGGCTGCTCAGGTTTTAGTGCTTTTTATAGTGACTACCATCCTAAGGCTCTCACCTCACCAGGAAAGCAGTATGAGTTTCTTCTTGAGAAGCAAGACATTGCTTTCAAGTCTTTTCCAGCGCATTTAGGAATGCACTGGGTAGTTGATGCTGCTGTCTCAGTGAGAAGCAGGTTTGAAGAGCAATATGGCTCATTTGACCCATCCACCATCCAGACGATTGTTCTTAGAATTCCAGTCTCCAAATACATTAACAGACCCTATCCAGATTCAGAACATCAAGCTCGTCACTCCTTCCAGTTCAATGCCTGCACTGCACTGTTAGATGGTGAAGTAAATATCAGGTCTTTCCATGAAGACAAAATGTTTCGTAAGGAAATCCATAACCTGCTGAGCAAAGTGGTAGTGGAGCACCCACAAGACAATGAAGCCAACTTTGACAAGATGTATGGAGAAGTGGTCCTGCTGCTGAAAAATGGAGACGTGATGATTGAAAAATGTGACACTTTTTATGGGCACTGGAGAAAACCTCTGAGCCGAGAATCTCTACTGAAGAAATTTTTGTCCAATGCTAGACATGTCCTACAGGAAGACCAAATTGAAGGTGTAATACAGATGGTAGAAAATCTAGAAAGTGTCACAGACAGCTCACAGTTACCACATCTGCTCCAGTAAATTTTCCAAAGAAAATTATATGCAATATTTTGCAGTTAACAAGGGGAAAAGAAAAAAATTCAGTGCACCATATGCAAGGAGGTGTTTGTTACCACACACAGACACACAGAAAATATAAAACTAAAACGTTTAGTAGGGCCTCACCTCCCTTTCCTTTCTTAGGGTGGGTTCAGACATTGCATTTTTTGAGCCAAAGCAAGAAGTAGGTTAAAAGGGAATAAAAAATATATAAAGGAAAAACGTACGTGTCTCCTATCTGCTGGATCCCTTATTGGCTTTGACTTCAATGGGTCTTTGGGACTTTGGGTCTTTGTTCAATGGCAAAGTATGGGACATCTATTGTGGAACAGACATATGGATGCGAACAGCACATGGATGCCGTCCGAGCACTGTGCGCATCTGTATGTCCGTACTGCAAGAAACAGAACCTGTTCTATGCTTTGCCGGACTGTAGACCCATTGAAGTCAATGAGTCTGCAACAAAATGTGGATGCGACACGGACCACATCTGTATTTTGCAGATCCAGTAGTGTGAATGCACCCTTAGAATGTTTTCTTGTAATTACTGGGGTTTTTGAAGAGTATACTTGAAAGACCATAAACAATATTTTTATAAGCCTTTTAAAAAGGATATTGTATATTAATTAAGCCTTGTTAAATCTTGATGATATTTATGTATATTTATATTTAAATGTATTCAAAGTTGTTTGGTTGTTGCATGTGATTCCATGTATTTCCAGATCTTTCACTGGAAATTGTCCAAAGAATGTGATTATCCTGTATGGGGGGACTGCCACTGACTGTGAAAGCTGCTGCAAGCAATAATTTTTCTCTTCACAGTTCTGCTGATTTGCGCACATTATGCAATTTAAGGGGAAGTTCAACCTTTACAAATAATTTATTGTTGGTCTAATGCATAATTAAAAATGAAGAAACTTTGCAAATAATCTCAATAAATAATATCCTAACATTTTGTGTCAGCTCCCTTCTAGACCTCTATGTTCGCTCTTCCATAAGGAGCCTCCAACAGTAATTCTGCCACTTTTGAAGGCAAGATTAGCGCAGTATGTAGCACCATTCTGGCCAAACAACTGAAGCCTTGTCAAAACTATAATTCAATGGGGTCCATTAAGCACCACTTAAATTCTTTGTATGTTTGGTCCAGAAGTCAGCAGAGCTTAACTTCTGCAGCAACTGATCATGTATCTATTTTGAGGTGAAGGGAATTCGATTTGTGATTCATCGTGTAGAGTCTGGAAATGTTAGTGAACTCTACTGATTTCTGTAAACCAACCACAGTTCTCTGCTGTATGATAGCTGAGCCTTGTTGAAGGTACCTACTATGATTTCAACTGCCCTGTACATTATTTGTGAAATATTAAATAAAATATTTTTCATACAGTATTTAATATGCATCCTGTGTTCTTTATGTGGAAACCAAATCACAAAACAAATTACTTTTTGACAACAGTATTGACCAGTAAAAATACTAAACATTAAAGGGGTTGTCTGACCGTCCTGGTGGCAAGTAATTGGTTTCCAATAGGGTTGTCTTCTGGAAATTTGGGCCCCATAATTCTGTCAGAAACTAATCCCAATAGAGGCCAATCCAACATTGATGCCAAGAGTATGATTGTCTACTGAGCCATAGAAGAAACTTAAAAACACATTTTATGTTCCCTCTGCTAATAGAAGAAACACTGTTTACAAGAAGTGAACAATCCCCCTCCACCTTGGTTTTGAAGAAAATCTCAAAAAAAAATTCCAGGGTGATATAGTATTCGGATGTATATAATAGGGGTTTGTTGTCACTCATCTGTTTGCATTAACTTTCTATCCGTTCTGGAAATATCCTGGAAAACAGATGTATACAGCAGGAGTCTGCTGTCCCTTGACTGTACGTATTCACTATTTTTCTACATATACAGTCATCTTGTTCGGGTTGGGTGTACCAAGATGGCGCCTCCTCTTCTGAGCATATACACTACCGTTCAAAAGTTTAGGGTCACTTAGACATTTCCTTATTTTTGAAAGAAAAGCACAATTTTTTTCAATGAAAATAAAATTAAATTAATCAGCAATACACTCTATACATTGTTAATGTGGTAAGTGACTATTCTAGCTTCAAACGTCTGTTTTTTAATGCAATATCTACATAGGTGTATAGAGGCCCATTTCCAACATCCATCACTCCAGTGTTCTAATGGTACATTGTGTTTGCTAACTGTGTAAGAAGGCTAATGGATGTTTAGAAAACCCTTGAAAACCCTTGTGCACAGTGGCGTAGCTATAGGGGTCGCAGCGGTCGCAGTTGCATCCGGGCCCCTAAGCCAGGGGGACCCCGAGGGCCCCCCTTGCCACTTACAGGGCCGCACCGCCAATTAGGCAGGTGCGGCGCAGCCCTGCGCACAGTTTGGGGCGGCGGCGGGGCAGAGGGAGATGAGCACTTCCATTTTGGAAGCGCTCATCTCCATAGTTATCTGTATCGCCGTCCTCAGGACGGCAATACAGATGCCTGTACTGCGGGGCAGGGGAGGGAGAGACGTCTCCCCTGCCCGTTCCTCTGATAGGCATCGTGCCGCCTGAGCCGTACAGCGCGGGACACAGGCTGGAAGAGGCCTGCATCGGATCGCTGATGGAGGTAAGTATAAGTGTTTAATTTTTTTTATTGTTGCAATTACGGACCAGAGCTCTATTGGGGGCATTTTTACTGGCACTGGGGGCATTTTTACTGACACTGGGGTCATTTCTTACTGGCACATGGGGGCATTTTTTCTGGCACTGGGGGCATTTCTTACTGGCACTTGGGGGCATTTTTTACTGGCACAGGAGCACTGGGGTCATTTTTACTGGCACTGGGTGCATTTGTTACTGGCACATCAGGGCACTGGGGGCATTTTTACTGGCACATGGGGGCACTGGGGCATTTGTTACTGGCACATGGGGCACTGGGGGCATTTCTTACTGGCACATAATTTGGGGGGCATCTATGGGGGTGGGACACTTTTTACTGGCACATGATTTTGGGGGGGAATCAATGGGGGGAACTTCTGGTGCATTATTGGGGCGTTTCTTACTGGCACATAATTTGGGGGGCATCTATAGGTGGGGAGCACTTCTTACTGGCACATTATTGGGGTGAAATTTTGGGGGCACTTCTGGCACATTATTGGGGCACTTCGTACTGGCACATTATTGGGGGGCACTATGGGGACACTTCTTACTGGCACATTATTGGGGCACTTCTTACTGGCACATTGGAAGCATTATTACTTTTGGGGCACAGTGGGGACATTAATACTCTTGGGGGCACTATTACTAACACGTGCACTCTGGCAGAGAATTATTAGTTGGGAGCACTATTACTGTGGGGGGCACTATTACTGTGGGGGGCACCCTGGCACAGTATCAGCGCAGTTATTTCTGAGGGACGTTATGTTTACACTATTACTGTCAGGGACACATTTTTGCTGGACGCAGTTATTTTAGGAGATTGTGTGCCAATAATTATTAAAGGGCACTATCTGTGTGGTACTAGTGGCACAGTACTGAGGTTGGTAGGATGATTTGTCCAGAAGACGGGAGGATGATGGAAAAATAGTAAACTAAGATTTTTTTCTGTCAAACTGCAGAGATGAGAAATGGCTGAAAAATGGCGTCTGGTCTGAAAGGAGAAGATGAGGAAAGAGAACATCTACATCAGAGGAGACGTCACTGGATGTAAGAGGTATGAGGCACTGTATTACCCTGTATGTAAGAGGTATGGGGGCTGTATTAGGCTATATTCACACGAACATTGTGTTTTGCAGACTGCAAATTGCGGATCCGCAAAAAAAGGATGATGTTCCATATGGCATCCGTTTTTTTTGCAGATCCACTGTAACAATGCCTATCCTTGTCCGCAAAATGGACAAAAATAATGTTAGGAGGGAAAAGGTTAGGGTGAGAATTTGGCATGGGGGGGGGTTTCAATTTTTGACTTGGCCGGCAGAAAATCTAGGTGCACCAGCACTGAGGGAAGGGGGGTGCCCCAGCTGAACTCTTGCACCAGGGCCCATGAGCCTTTAGCTATGCCCCTGCTTGTGCAAGTATGTTAGCACAGCTGAAAACAGTTTTGCTGGTTAGAGAAGCTATAAAACTGACCTTCCTTTGAGCTAGTTGAGAATCTGCAGCATTACATTTGTGGGTTCGATTAAACGGACAGAAAAAGAGAACTTTCATGTGAAACTCGACAGTCTATTCTTATTCTTAGAAATGAAGGCTATTCCATGCAAGAAATTGCCAAGAAACTGAAGATTTCCTACAACGGTGTGTACTACTCCCTTCAGAGGACAGGACAAACAGGCTCTAACCAGAGTAGAAAGAGAAGTGGGAGGCCCCACTGCACAACTGAGCAACAAGACAAGTACATTACAGTCTCTAGTTTGAGAAATAGACGCCTCACAGGTCCTCAACTGGCAGCTTCATTAAATAGTACCCGCAAAATGCCAGTGTCAATGTCTACAGTGAAGAGGAAGCATGGGGTGAAATATCTCCAGATTACCTCAGCAAATAAACAGCTAGAATGCCAAAGGTCTGCAAAGCTGCAATTGCTGCAAATGGAGCATTCTTTGACGAAAGCAAAGTTTGAAGGAGAAAATTATTATTTCAAATAAAAATCATTATTTCTAACCTTGTCAATGTCTTGACTATATTTTCTATTCATTTTGCAACTCACTTGATAAATAAAAGTGTGAGTTTTCATGGAAAACACAAAATTGTCTGGGTGACCCCAAACTTTTGAACGGTAGTGTATGTGATGTCACAGGAAGCACTCCCTTTGCCTGGTAAAGAACTTCACTGGGTAAGTGCTATGCATTGCTTAGACATGTGACCTCCAATATCTCAGTTATCGTGATATTTCAAGTGCTTTTAAACCAGTGGGGGCAGAGTCATGCCTGCACTTTGCCAGGCAGTCAGTCCCTAAGTCTGTAAAGGTATTTCGGGGCTTTAGTCCCTGGGCTCTATGTTATTATGCTGTATCAGTGGAGTGTCTAAAACACCGGTCTTAATAAATGTGCCCCAAAATCTCTCCTTAAAGGCGATGTACACCATTGGAGGCATTTTTAGTTTATGATTGCATTTTACTCATTTTTAGCTACAAATCATATTTTCAATTAGCCTTTATTAAAAATATTGAGACATTCTGTCATAAATGGTTAACTGTTTTTCTAACTGTGTGACTGGTACTTTCACTTTGTGTCGGTCATCTAATAACCTTTATTTCTAAACTACAAAAACTGTCATAAACACTTATTAAAGCCACATTCTTATCAGTAAGATAATAACGGAGCTATAATGAGTGTTTATAATGTCAGAGAGGAGAGATTAGGAGTCCGTCTGCTCCCCAGATGACAGCTACTAGAGCATCTGAGCTATATACACAAAAAAGCATTCCATATTGTTAATAAAGACCAATTGAAAAGAATTATTTTTAGCTCAAAATAAGTACAATACAATAATAAAAAAAATTGCCCCCAAAGGCGTACATAGCCTTTAAGGGCTCATGCACACAAACATATGGTCTCCGTGCCCATATTGCGGACCATAAACAGCAGGTCCGCAATATATGGGCACTGGCCATGCTGTGGATGCGGAGCCATTGACTTGAATGAGTCTGCGGTTCGCAAGATACGACTGAATGAAGTGCTATAAAGTGCTTCCATGGGATTTTACGTCCGTGCCTCCAACAGCAAAAGATAATACAAGTCCTATCTTTTGCTGTAACAGGTCAATGGGTCTACATCCGCAAACGGAGTGCACACAGCAGGTGCCCGTGCATTGCAGACCGCTATTTGTGATCTGCAGCATGGGCACGGGGCCCTTATGTTTGTGTGCATGAACCCTAAGGCAATAAAAGAAACAGCAGAAATGGAGAAAGGTTACTCTGAAAGATCGAAGAGAAAATGTCTGTATTATTTTCCAGTGTCTAAAGAGAAATAAGTCATATTTCTGGCACAGATTGCAGAACAAAGGTTACTTATGCTGCAATCTGCAACTTTTCCCTGCTCGCGCTAGGTCTAAAAAAGTAGGTGTGATGTGGGTGGGGAAGGGGACAGGCTGGCAGGCTCATCTCATTTATCATTTTTCTACACCTGTTTTAGGCATAGAAAATAGTCTAAATGTAAGACAGCGAGGAAGTTGGCTTACATTTAGACCGGCGCTGGATACGCTGAAGTTATGTGGAGGCCAGTGCCTCTCCATAACTTTGTCGGATCCACCGCCAGCGGAGGGGCTTTTTAAGACCAGCATCTAAAACACCGGCCTTAATAAATGACCTCCAAATTCCTGTCAATCCACTCCTCACAGAGTGGTTTAAATGATATTGGGAGAAGCCAGACAAGCATCTGGAATTAGGAAGTAGATTCAAATCTTCCTATAAATTGAGTCATAAAGATGTCTCCTCCTGGGATATGACCCCAAAAGCTGATCGGGCAGCAGCTAAGTTATTTAAAAGAGCTATGTTTCCTTCAGAAGAGTCTGCCCTTTTACTTGAAGTAATGGAAAGAATGGGAGATTCTAGGTTAGAAAGTATATTCAGCAGCTTCAGCTAAGGTGGCATTTGCTTAGTCTCCAGTCGAGCTTTATGCATATGGATCAGTCAAATAGCGCAAGATATTGAAAATGGGTCGCCTAGAGATCATATTCTCTCAAATTTGCCACTTTTAAAAATTGCAGGGGATTATTTGTGTAACCAACCTATTGATGCCTTAAAGTATGCCCCTGAGAGTATGGGCCTCTCTAACTATGTAAGAAGATCCCTATTAGAGTTGAGCGAATCCTAAAAGATTTGGGGGTTCGGAATTCGGCCCGAATACCACCGCGGGATTCGTGGGTTCGGACCGAATCACGAATCCCATTAAAGTCTATGGGAGACCCGAATATTTTTGCAGGGGCCAAAGGTTCTGCACAGTCAAGTTTGCCCCAACATGTGAAAACCTCAGAAAATGATGGAAACACCTTGGAAATGGATAGGAAACACCAGGGGCAGCATGTAGGGATGCCTCTGAGGCTCCCTAATTGCACCATTTTTTTCTAAATCTGGCCAATAGTCTGGTGATGACCCCAAGGCAATTTTCAGGGACACGGTAATGGTGACCCACTTAAAAATGCTGCCTGACAACCTGGCGGTGAACCCCTGATTGTCTGTCTTTCAATAAGATTGCAGCGTAAAGCATGGTGGTGAGCCTCAGTAATAAGATTGCAGTGTAAAGCATAGCGGTGAGCCTCAGTATGACTTTTTAGATGGAGATTGCATGTGGTCACGTACTCCCTGGAACCCCACAGTCACCCCTTCTCTGATGTGCTACCCCAGAACATTCTCTGCCCCAATTCGCAAGACCTTTTGCAGTCTCAGTGTGCTGACAGTGGGGATTTACCAGTGTTGTCTGAGGAGGTGGTGGACAATGGCGAGACACAGGTGTCGGGGGGTGAGTGAGTTGTATGGGAAGCAAGTTACAGTGGGGACTCCTTGGGGGGACTTTCTCATGATGGGACAGATTCAACTTGGGTGGATCAGGCACAGGAACAGACCTTTTTTTTTTTTTTTGTGTTTATTTAACTTTTATTTAGCACAAATAACCACTGAGATATTTATTCGTTCTCTTCGCTGCGCAGTCTGGCGTTGGGGTTCGTCACTTTGATGGCGAGCTGTACCACTCTCTTCACAATGGTCTTTCGGTTCTTTGAGGAGACATTGTGGGCGATTTCTGCACAGAAGGACTTGCTGCTCATCAACAGAACCTCGAGCTCCTTGACATTGTGGACCAGGAATTTGCGGAACCCTGTGGGCAGCATGTGTTTGGTCTTCTTGTTGCTACCGTACCCAATGTTGGGCATCAGGACAGTGGCGTAACTACAACTAGCTTTGAACGGGGCCCCCACAGCAACTTCTTCACAACCCCCAACTTACATGCAACCCTCATTCTTGTGCCTAGTCAAGGTTGCGCTCTCTCAGACAAGGCCTGGCAGCTGCTCAGTCTGTTTCCTAGAGTGTCAGTGTATATAACGTTATTGTATAATACTGTTTAGGGGCCCCTGACAGTAAAAAGTGTTCCTGAAGGGGCCCCTTGTGGGTCTGGGCCCCAAAGCAGCCGCTTCCCCTGCTTCCCGTATAGTTACACCCCTGCATCAGGATCTGCCCTTTGAACCTCCTGCGGGCTCTGTTGTCTATACCTCTGGGTTTATGCCAGTTACGCTTAATCTTTACATAACGGTCTGATTGGTGGGGGATGAACTTCTTCGTCTGCTTCTTGACGATCCTGGGCTTAATGAGGGGCCGGAGAGCCGCCATGAAACCGGTTTGGAGCGTCCGCCTTCTCCGCAGACAGCCCGAGGAAGAGAGCAGAACAGATCAATTTTAAGTGTGAGGCAACATCAGCACCACAACCGCTTGGGAGAGGCAGTGGGCATTGTGTTTAGAAAGGCTGATGGGCTTCCGTCAGCACTGTGTGTATAGAACCCCATGGCCTTTCCTAAAAAATTTGGTTAGAAAGACGGATGACTTTCCAGAAAAATTGTTATTAGAAAGACGGATGACTTTCCAGAAAAATTGTTATTAGAAAGACGGATGACTTTACTGAAAATTTGTTATTAGAAAGACGGATGACTTCCCAGAAAATTTGTTATTAGAAAGACGGATGACTTCCCAGAAAAATTGTTATTAGAAAGACGGATGACTTTACTGAAAATTTGTTATTAGAAAGACGGATGACTTCCCAGAAAAATTGTTATTAGAAAGACGGATGACTTCCCAGAAAAATTGTTATTAGAAAGACGGATGACTTTACTGAAAATTTGTTATTAGAAAGATGGATGACTTCCCAGAAAAATTGTTATTAGAAAGACGGATGACTTCCCAGAAAAATTGTTATTAGAAAGACGGATGACTTTACTGAAAATTTGTTATTAGAAAGACGGATGACTTCCCAGAAAAATTGTTATTAGAAAGACGTATGACTTCCCAGAAAAATTGTTATTAGAAAGACGGATGACTTTACTGAAAATTAGTTATTAGAAAGATGGATGACTTTACTAAAAATTTGTTATTAGAAAGACGGATGACTTCCCAGAAAAATTGTTATTAGAAAGACGTATGTCTTCCCAGAAAAATTGTTATTAGAAAGACGGATGACTTTACTGAAAATTTGTTATTAGAAAGACGTATGACTTCCCATAAAAATTGTTATTAGAAAGACGTATGACTTCCCAGAAAAATTGTTATTAGAAAGACGGATGACTTTACTGAAAAATTGTTATTAGAAAGACGGATGACTTTACTAAGAATTTGTTATTAGAAAGACGTATGACTTCCCAGAAAAATTGTTATTAGAAAGACGGATGACTTTACTGAAAATTTGTTATTAGAAAGATGGATGACTTCCCAGAAAAATTGTTATTAGAAAGACGGATGACTTTACTGAAAATTTGTTATTAGAAAGACGGATGACTTCCCAGAAAAATTGTTATTAGAAAGACGTATGACTTCCCAGAAAAATTGTTATTAGAAAGACGTATGACTTTAATGAAAATTTGTTATTAGAAAGACGGATGACTTTACTAAAAATTTGTTATTAGAAAGACGTATGACTTTCCTGAAAAATTGTTATTAGAAAGACGGATGACTTTCCAGAAAAATTGTTGCATATGCAACTCAGATGAAGAGGAGGAGGAGGAGGAAAGCGAGCAATTTAGGAGGTAGCCTGAGGTGGGGATGAGAACTGGGGGGATATCCATGACCTGTTCATCTTGATGAACGTGAGGATGTCAGCGTTGTCGGTGGACAGGCGCGTCCGTTTGTACGTAATGATACCCCCGGCGGGACTAAAAACCCTTTCAGACAGTACACTTGCAGCTGGGCAGGCAAGCACCTCAAGAGCGTACTGCGCAAGTTCTGGCCACCTGTCCAGCTTGGCCAGCAAGTAATTATATGGCGTGGAGTTATCGGTCAGGACGTTGGTCTGGTCCGCGACATACTCCCTCACCATCTTGCGGTACTGTTCCGCCCTGCTCTGCCTGCCCTGTGGCTGTGTCGCAGTGTCTTGCTGGGGTTTAAGAAACTTGGCAAAAGCATGGAATAGTGTACCCCTGCCCTTGGCGCCTACACTGACTTTCCCCCTCCTCTCCTCTCCAACTTCAGCCACTGCAGTCCGCCCCCTGTTGCTCGACTGGTCTGGAAAGGCCTGTAGCAGTTTCTGAACAAGGGCCTTGTGGTAGAAAGTGACTGCTCCTTTCCTCCACGGGTATTAGTTGGGCAAAGTTGTCCTTGTAGCGTGGGTCAAGGAGGGTGTACACCCAATAGTCATTGGTGGACAGTATCCTCTTGACCCGGGGATCACCACAAAGACAGCCAAGCATAAATTGTGCCATGTGCCCTACTGTGCCAACACGCAAGCCTTCAGCCTCCTCACTTAGCGGACTCTCCATCTCCTCCTCCCCCCCTTCCTCCGACCCCAATTCATCCTCCTCAGCCCATACCCGCTCAACAGGTAGCATGGAATCACCCCCTGATGCATGGTGCCCAAGAGTTTCTTCCTCCTCAGCCGCCTCCTCCTCCTCAGTTCCACACTGCGAAACTGACAACAGGGTGCTCTCAATGTCACTGTCTTCCCCCACCTCCTGTGACACTGCTGAATCCTCAGATCTTAGGTTCCGCAAGGAGTTCTGGATGAGGCACAATAGAGGGATGGTGACACTGATGATGTGTGCATCACCACTAACCATCTCTGTTGCCTCCTCAAAGGGACCTAAGACCTGGCAGATGCCAGCCATCCACGTCCACTCCTCAGCATAGACATGAGGAAGCTGACTGGCCTGACTACCACCTTGGGGGATCAGCTGGCAGTCTACAACTGCCCTGCGTTGTTGGTACACCCTGGCTAGCATGTGTAACGTTGAATTCTAACGCGTGGGAACGTCACACAGCAGCCGGTGAACAGGGATTTGTAGCCGCCCTTGCACAGTCCTGAGGGTCGCGGCATCGGTGGTGGACTTGCGAAAATGGGCGCATATGCGCCGCACCTTGGTGAGCAACTCACTCAACTGGGGGTATTTATTATATTTATTGTATTTATTATATTATTATAAAATTTATTATACGCACTTTGCGCAACTGAAACGCAAAACCACAGATCAATACGGTAACTATACGCTGTTAGGTATATGGCACCCTGATGAGATATCGTCTATGAAAGCTCAGTCAGAATAAACGTACTATATAGAAATATATTTTGCTGCAATTCTTTTCAGACCTATCAAAAAAAAAATGCGCACTTTGCACAACTGAAACGCAAAACCACAGAGCAATGCACACCGCCAAACGAGGATTGGCCTCATCATCCTTAAAGTACTCCCAAACTAAGGAGTGGCGCATAGTACGTGCTGGAGCGTGACCTGTAGGAGCACTTGGTGTAGTAACTCGGCCCAGGCTTCTCCCTCGTCGCTGCCCTCTGGCTCTCTCAACAGCTTGTGGAGCTGAGGTCGCCTCACAGTCTGAACCACTGCCTCCAGTTGCCTCATCCACCCAAGTAGGATCTGTCCCCTCATCATCCCCCAGGTCTTCCTCAGACTCCACAGTGACGTCCCTGACAACTACCTCCGACAACAGTGTCTCGTCGTCATCTTCCACCACCTCCTCAGACGCCACTGCTAACTCCCCACTCTCATAACCCGGAGACAGCAAAAGGTCCTGAGAATCAGGGCATAGCAGCTCGTCCGCTGGCACATCAGGGAAGTGGTGGCTGAAGAGTTCCATGGATAAATTTTGTCCGTGGGACATACCCCTAGAGGGTTCTGGCTGGGGAGAAGGAGGGCGAGTTGGAGGACAGACACCCTGGCTCACAGAAGTCGACTGGCTGGATGAGGGAGCAGATGAAACGTGGCTGGACGTGCTCTCTGCAATCCACTGAACCACCTCCTGTTGTTGTTTGGGGTCTGTCAGAGTTGTAGGACGCTTCCCTACCAACTTCTGGAGTCGACCAGGCACCCTGACCTTACGTGTTTCCACTGTACCCACAGCAGCCGGGACTGAGTCACCACGCACACCACGGTCATCACCGCTGACCACAGCACCACCACGATTCCCACCTCTCCCTCCACGACCACCTCTTCCACCTCTCCCAGCTCTTCCCCCTCTCCCCCTGACTCTGGGGTTCTTCATGTGCACAGTAGCAGTATTATATTATTATAATTGTCAAGGATCAATACGGTATCTATACGCTGTTAGGTATATGGCACCCTGATGAGATGTAGCGTCTATGAGAGCTCAGTCAGAATAAACGCACTATATAGAAAGATATTTTGCTGCAATTCTTTTCAGACCTATCCAAAAAATTTATTATACGCACTTTGCGCAACTTAAACGCAAAACCACAGAGCAATACGGTATCTATACGCTGTTAGGTATATGGCACCCTGATGAGATGTACCGTCTATGACAGCTGAGCTCACTCAGAATAAACGCACTATATAGAAAGATATTTTGCTGTAACTCTTTTCAGACCTATCCCAAAAAAAAAAAATTTGCGCACTTTGCACAACTTAAACGCAAAACCACAGAGCAATACGGTATCTATACGCTGTTCGGTATATGGCACCCTGATGAGATGTATTCCGTATTCACAGCACCGTCTATGACAGCTGAGCTCACTCAGATTAAATGCACTATATAGTTAAATATGCTGGTGCAATTCTTTTCAGACCTATCCCAAAAAAAAATATGCGCACTTTGCGCAACTTAAACGCAAAACCACAGAGCAATACGGTATCTATACGCTGTTAGGTATATGGCACCCTCATGAGATGTACCGTCTATGACAGCTGAGCTCACTCAGAATAAACGCACTATATTAAAAGATATTTTGCTGTAATTCTTTTCAGACCTATCCTATCATGCACAGGAATATATCTGTTTAAGATAGGTATAGTTTGTGCCTGTGTACCAGCTCTGCACACAAAGGCTGACAGCATACACTGTAGTTTCCTTCAGAGAATCAATTGCTTTTTAACAGACTGTTGTGGCTTTCTTTTCCTACACAGAATACAGGCTGATAGTATATACTGTTTTTCAGAGTAAAGATAGTCTTTAAAAAGACTTTTCTTGCTTCCTAACTCCTAAGTTCTAACTGCCTACTGCACACACTACACGAGCTAACTCTCCTATGTCTTGTCTGGTCCCCTTCCCAATGCAGAATGAGGCTGAGGCTGCAAATCCTAGACTCCCCACTGCCAGCCAATCAGTGCTGGGGAGACATAGGGGCTGTTACATCACAGCAGGCTTACCTTTGCTGCTGATTGGCTGAAAAAAACGGGCATTTCACGCGGGCAGTGACGCACGGATAGTCACGAGTCTGGGCTGCCTCGTGATGCCGAGCCGAGCCGAAGCGGGCAATATTCGAGCGAATCCCGAATCTTGCCGCTTCGGCTCGCTCATCACTAATCCCTATATATCAAGCAATGGAAAATAGACATTTCATCCATAAGTCATTTTTGTGCTCTTTCATTTGACCACTCATCATTATTCGGGCCAAATGTGGACATGGTCTTGGAATCTTTAAGTAAAGATAAGGGAGTCTCTTTGCCTCAATCATCTAAAAAGACGTTATTTATACCTTATTTCAGAGCAAAAGGAAGAGGATATTCTGCACAGACTCACTCTATCCAATTAGTGCTGCCATTGTCAGACTGCAAGTACACACCTCCAACTTGTTACCACACCTCTGTACCCTTACTGCAGACTGCTAGCAATTCATTAATAATTTCTAGTAGAAATAATAAAGGAAAGACACAACACAGAGCCATAAGAATAGATGCTCCAGAACTGTTATTACATAGGAAATGCATGAAACTATTAAAACAGGCATGTCAGGAGTGGTGAAAGGCCCTCTTTAAGG
Source organism: Rhinella marina (assembly GCA_900303285.1). Taxonomy (NCBI): domain Eukaryota; kingdom Metazoa; phylum Chordata; class Amphibia; order Anura; family Bufonidae; genus Rhinella; species Rhinella marina. Next base: position 10,808 of record ONZH01022172.1, on the reverse strand, counting down.
ACCATGCCAGGTTTCTCATCAAAAGTACCATCGACATCCAATATAAAATGTGAAATTGTCAATCCCTGTCCTGTCTTCAGAGAATTTTATTACTTCTTCTTGGAAACCTCAGCCCTTGGATGCAAGAAGAGCTATCCTTGTTTATCTGGAAAAAACTAAGGTTCATAGATCTTCAGAGTCTTTCTTTCTCCAATTTGCCAGCAAGTCTCTGGGTAATAAAGCTTCAAAAGCAAGCCTTGCTCAATGGATAAGAGAAACGATAAAACAGTGTGATGCCTTGGAGGGATTAGATTCTCCTCTGAAATTGACAGTCCATTGTACCAATTCAATGGAAGCTGGTCATGTGCCTCTGGATCAGATTTGCAAACCAGCGACATGGTCCTCTCCATCCACGTTTGTCAAGCATTATAGGCTGGATGTCTTTTCAGCTGAAGGTTCAGTTTTTGGCAAAATTGTGCTTGAAATGGCGGTAAACAAGTAAAACCCTCCCTATTTTTGTCATTGCTTTTGTTTACCATGGTAACTTCTTGTTAACAATGTCTCTTATATTATGCCTAGTAGAGGGAACATTACCCCCCTACCCATGGTGCAGGGTACAGAGTAAGATAAATGTAAATTTCATGTAAGTATTTCCTATATACACGGGGGTTGCACCGGGCCTTTTTGCTGCCAGATGCAAATATTGAACTGCCAAATTCTCATCCAGTGGCGGACTGGGAACTTAAAGTGGCCCTGGAACAAAAAAAACTAAATGTGGCCCCATGTTGTAGGCGGATCCAGATTGACATAAAGCATGGCAACACAATGAGCCAGGGAAAACAGAAGTGGGGGGGGGGGGGTCAGCAGTACCTTAGTGCAGCACAAAATACTGCCCCAGCAAAACCAAATACCACAGTTTAGCACAATATACTGCCCCAGCAGAATGATATACCACAGTGCAGCACAATATACTGCTTTAACAGAACCAAATATTACAGTGCGGGGTAAAATACTACCCCAGCAGACCATATACCATAATGCAGCACAAAATACTGGCACCTGTGCCACGTTATTCAACTGTATCAGTGTGCTGAGGAGGGTGATACAGTTGAATTCAGGAGGAACCTGTGGATGCTGACCAGGTGCATTAGTTAATTCACAGATCATCCGATTGTTATGTAGCCAGGCAGCAGCCGTGAGGAAGGCTCTAGTGGCCCCCTAGGGCATTGGCCCACCGGGAAATTTCCCTGTAGAGTCTATGGCCAGTCCACCCCTGTTCTCAACCTAACCCCTTGCCTCCACTCTTTTGTTAAAGACATACTTGGAATCCATTACATACAGAGCTACAAACATACAGGAGAATACCCCACACATACCTCTTACATCCAGTTACATCTCTTAAATAACTGCACCCAGGAAATAGTATTTCTGATACTAATAGTGTATCCATAATGTCCCCCAAAAATAATTGTGCTAAGCTGATACTGTGCCAGGGTGCTCCCACAGTAACAGTGCTACCCAAAGTCCCACCAATAGACATAATTATCTGCCAGTGTGCACTCAGTTTTAACAGTCCCCCCAATATTAATAATGTCCCTATTGTGCCCCGAAAGTAATAATGTCCCCATAGTGCTCATACTAGTAATCATGTTCTCCGTAGTCACCCAGTAGTAATAATTCTTACAATATGTGCCAGGAGAAAGATGCCCCCTTATTATGTGTGATAATACAAAAAATACCCCTTATCCTTTCAGATCAGATACACATATGAGACCTCAAATCAGATCTTCAAATTAAGCCGCCATATCAGACCACCATATCAGATCCTCAGACCCCCATATCAGATCCATAGACCCCCATATCAGATCCACAGACCCCCATGTCAGATGCTGTTCGCAGTAAGGACAGTGCAGCGCGGGCCAGAGGAGACCAGGGAGCTCACAGCGCTTCACTCTTCCGCCTCCTGCAGACTAAAGAGTTCATTAGTATTCATTTTATAAGACGCAGTACGGCAATAAGCAGTGTGCTACTGGCAAGGGGGGACACTGTGGGCCCCTGGCTCAAATGTGGCAGTGGCCACACAAGTATATCTACTGTATTTTTGCTTTATAAGACTCACAGGACTATAGGGCGCACCCCAGGTTTAGACAACAGTAAATTAGAAAAATACTTTCTAGGTCCTGTTTGAAGAGGTAATGTGGTGTTTGATGGAAGTGGACGGGTCAAGGTCAGTAACTATAGGGTGTGGGGCGATAGTTTTGGTCAGCTCCTGTAACCCTTGCTGTCTCCATTGCTTTGTTGTGCCCGGCCATGCTTTTTGTTCTGCTAAATTATTTTTAAGTATTTGTTTGTGACACACAAAGTTCTGGTACACACATAGCTCTACTATACAAACATAGCACATACACACATATACTGCTAAACACAGATACAACTCTGCTATACACACAGCTCTACAATGCAAACATACAGCTCTGCTACCTGCAGATTTCAGTTACATACATACATCTCTGCTACACACATACAGTTTAGTTACACACACATACAGCTTAGCTACACACATACAGTTCAGTTACCTACATACATACAGCACTGCTATACACACACCAGGGTTGCCAAATGTCCAGAGATTTAGGTCTTTTTTTCTTGTGTCCGTGAAAAAACGGAGCTGGACCTTCCTCCCCGAGCACTGAACAATCCTGCTGTGCTTGATGTAGGCTGGAATAGAGGGGTGAGTGCAAGGCCCCCTCCTACACTGGGCCCCTATGCAGCAGAACCAGCTGCACAGCCGGTATGTCCACGCCTGCTGTTAGTGTAGGTCCTATCTAATAGAAGCCAACTTGTCGCTGGTAGATGGGCCTGACATATTCTTGATTAAAAATTGTACACAAAAAGCTTCTAACTTTCATATAATAAGAATAGCAGCAATGCAGTTTACATTTATTCATGTTTGCATGTGTCTTTGTGCGTAAAGCAGTGTTCTTTTTGCCTCTATTTTTTTTACGGACACAGAAAAAACGTCCCTTTTTTTATGCACTGTTTGCCTGCTACCATCTCTGGACGTTCCTCCTCTGGGGGCTGGGCATCTCCTCTTTGGAAGAAGTTGTGTGCAGACCTTCTCTGTGAGCTCTGTTGTTAGGCCACATGCACGTAAATAATGGACGTCAAAAAATAGAACATGTTCTATCTTGTCTGTTTCCACTGACCGACAGCCCCCATATAATTGAATGGTACAGTTTTTAGTGTCCATTTCTCAGAAAGGCATCAGTGAAAAAACATCAGTGTAAAACTGATAGTTTATCAGTTTTTAACAGATATTTTTTTCACTGTGCATGTAGCCTTAGGCTGTTCTCCTTGGTTTGCCTTGTGCTATAGTGACACCTTGTGGTCATTCTGTAGTACTTCTGCTGTATATATTTCTATGGCCCCTTTAGTCTCCGGTTATTTACCCGTTAGTGACCACCAATATGCCTTTTTATGGCAGCCCAGGCTAAGCGCTGCAGGAGTCAACCAGGCAGCATAGAGCGGGGCTCGGTTGTCACATGAGTGCCGCACTCCTGCAGCCCGAACCAGCAGGAGTGCCAATAGGGGCTGTTTAAAGCCTTACATGCTGCAGGCAATGGCACGAGCCACATGTAAGCGGTTGCAGAGGGAGCGGACTCCTTCTGCATCCCATCGGCACCCTGCAAATGAGATTGAAGTGTGCCGATGTTCATATACAGTGCCTTGTGAAAGTATTTGGCCCCCTGGAACTTTTCAATCTTTTGCCACATTTCAGGCTTTAAACAAAAAGATATAACATTTTACATTTTTGGTGAAGAATCAACAAGTGGGTCACAATTGTGAAGTGGAACGAAATTTATTGGATCATTTAAACTTTTTTTGTAATAATAAAACTGAAAAGTGGGGTGTGCAAAATTATTCGGCCCCCTTGCATTAATACTTTGTTGCGCCACCTTTTGCTGCGATTACAGCTGCAAGTCGCTTGGGGTATGTCTCTATCAGTTTTGAGACTGAAATTCTTGCAAAACAGCTCGAGCTCTTTGAGGTTGGATGGAGAGCGTTTGTGAACAGCAGTTTTCAGCTCTTTCCACATATTCTCAATTGGATTCAGGTCTGGAATTTAACTTGGCCATTCTAAGACCTGGATACGTTTATTTTGGAACCATTCCATTGTAGATTTTGCTTTATGTTTGGGATCATTGTCTTGTGAAGATAAATCTCCGTCCTAGTCTCAGGTCTTCTGCAGACTCCAACAGGTTTTCATCCAGAATGGTCCTGTATTTGGCTCCATCCATCTTCCCATCAATTTTAACCATCTTCCCTGTCCCTGCTGATGAAAAGCAGGCCCAAACCATGATGCTGCCACCACCATGTTTGACAGTGGGGATGGTGTGTTCAGGGTGATGAGCTGTGTTGCTTTTATGCCAAACATATCGTTTTGCATTGTTTCCAAAAAGTTGGATTTTGGTTTCATCTAATCAGAGCACCTTCTTCCACATGTTTGGTGTGTTTCCCAGGTGGCTTGTGGCAAACTGTAAAAGAGACTTTTTATAGATATCTTTGAGAAATGGCTTTCTTCTTGCCACTCTTCCATAAAGGCCAGATTTGTGAAGTGTTCGACTGATTGTTGTCCTATGGACAGACTCTCCCACCTCAGCTGTAGATCTCTGCAGTTCATCCAGAGTGATCATGGGCCTCTTGGCTGCATCTCTGATCAGTCTTCTCCTTGTTTGAGATGAAAGTTTAGAGGGACGGCCAGGTCTTGGTAGATTTGCAGTGGTCTGATACTCCTTCCATTTCAATATGATCGCTTGCACAGTGCTCCTTGGGATGTTTAAAGCTTGGGAAATCTTTTGGTATCCAAATCCGGCTTTAAACTTCTCCACAACAGTATCACGGACCTGCCTGGTGTGTTCCTTGGTCTTCATGATGCAGAACCCTGAGACTATCACAGAGCAGGTGCATTTATACGGAGACTTGATTACACACAGGTGGATTCTATTTATCTTCATCAGTCATTTAGGACAACATTGGATCATTCAGAGATCCTCAATCAACTTCTGGAGTGAGTTTTCTGAACTGAAAGTAAATGGGCCGAATAATTTTGCACGCCCAACTTTTCAGTTTTATTATTACAAAAAAAGTTTAAATGATCCAATAAATTTCATTCCACTTCACAATTGTGACCCACTTGTTGTTGATTCTTCACCAGAAATTTAAAATGTTATATCTTTTTGTTTGAAGCCTGAAATGTGGCAAAAGGTTGAAAAGTTCCAGGGGGCCAAATACTTTCGCAAGGCACTGTATGCAGGTTGGGACCTGGTATAGACCCCAAGCCTACCTTCAGCCTCTGTGGCGCAGCCTGCTGGTCAGTGTCAGTATAGTAATGACATTAAAACACAATGCACTATATTGTAGTAATAGTGTATTGTATTTTAGAAGTGATCAAAAGATTGCCTGTTATTGTCCCCTTGTGCAACTATTAAAGGGGTATTCCCATCTGAGACAATGGGGGCGTAGTGCTAGGATATGCCCCCATTGTCTGTTGCTTTTAGATCAAGGCTTCTTTACTGATGTTCTATAGAAAGCCTTGATCTGAATGCAATGGGCATAAACAGGAGCCCACTCCACTCAGCTAAATCTTGGCAGAGTACATTGTTACAGGTTACAAGGTACCGATATGCTGTGCTAGAATTAGCTTGAGGGGCGCACAAGCAGGAGCAGCGATCTGTGCTCCATGTTGTGCAGCATTCACCATGGCAGTCAGTAATCCGCACACCAGTGCAGTGCTGACAAGCCAGCATTGTACCAGAATGATGATTTTAAGAAGCGGTGCACTCCAGGACTTTGGGCCTTTTTTAATTTGGAAAACAGGATAATTAATTAATAAACTATATTACAAAAATGATTTTGGGCTATTTAGAATACTTTAAAAGAAAACTGTAAACACATTTAGTTACACTTTAAGATCAAAAAGAGAGACGTTTAAGGAGCAATTGAAGGATTTTCTTTTTTTAACAAGTATCTGTCTCAGTATCCCAAATATCTGGATAGGAGTAGCAGTGCTGTTATTCTATATATATATATATATATATATATATATATATACATCTACAAGCAGAAGGACCCAGCTTCTCCCGGTTATATTTAATCTATTTCATTTAATTTTTATGTGTGTGTCATTAAAAGATATTGAGAGTGACCTCTACAGCACCCCACCTCCTTAACAGTGACCTCCACAGCCCCCACCTTTTAACACTGACCCCCCCACAGTGCCCATCTCTTTAAAATGGGACCTCCACAGCAACCCACCCCCTTAACTTTGACCTTCACAGCAGCCTGCACCTTTAACAGTGAGTTCCACAGCACCTCACCCCCTTGACAGTGACCTCCACAGGGGCCCGCCCCCTTAAGTGACCTCTACAGCACCCACCCCTTAACACTGACCATAGGTTACAGTCCCCTTAATTGACCTCCACCATTCCTGGCCCACTTGACAGAGACCTCTGCAGCGACTGCCCCTTTAACAGTGACTGTCACAGTACCCCGCTCCCTTAACAGTGACCTCACAGTACTTCACTGCCCCTTTAACAGTGGCCCCCACAGTCCCCTCCTACCTTAACAGTGACCTGCACAGTTCCTGCCCCCCTAACAGTAACATCCACAGCGCCCTCCCCTTTAACTGTGACCTCCACAGCAACCTGCCCCTAGGGTGGACAGAGGTGCATTTTTAGGCCGAACAGTCCAGCTTTCAAACGCAGGGCCTGCAGGGACACAGGGATGTCCTTTTGAACAGCTCACACTCAGACAGCAGCACTGTGCAGTATGAGCATGAGCTGCAGGAAGAAAGTCACCCTTCCTCCCACTCCTGCAGCTGACAGAAGTTGATTTTTACCTTCATTTTTGCAATCCCTGTTTGCTGCGGAGTGAGAGGGGGTGTGGCCTGATCAGGTCGGGGGTGTGGCTTTGCAGGACCTGGGGCTTTTAAGTCTTTTTTTTTTAGGGTGGCCTGAATTTCAGGTCGATGCCAAGATAATTTATGAGGAAACACAGTGGGTAGCAGTGGAAGAAAACATCTTTTATTACTACTGAACGGTAAATATGTGAAACTTACATTATATTAGGTAATGATTGATGATGAGTTACTCTAAAACATAAGTTATAATTATGGTAACTGGAATACCCCTCTAACTGTGTCATCCGCAGCACACTGCCTACAGCAGTGAAGAAAACTGGCTGGGTTGTTATGGAAAACTGGTGTGAAACTGTCTGTATGTGGAGGCTAAGGACCTGCGAGCTTCTATTGGCTGATAAGGGTCATGTGACCAGGCTTCTATTAACTAATGCATTTTTGGGAATATCTCAGGAACGGTACATCCTGGAGAGCTGAGACCCGGTCTAAAACCTTCCCGGACACCTGATGTACCCGTGGGCCAAAATTTGTGATTATAGCTGTGACGGTGCGGATTCCTTTAGCGGACATACACATACATACATACATACATACATACACTCAGCTTTATATATTACTAGCTGAAGGACCCGGCTTCGCCTGGGGTATATTTAATCTATTTCATTTAATGTTTGTGTGTGTGTCGTTAAAAGATATCGAGAGTGACCTCTACAGTGCCCGCCCCTTTACAGAAACATCCACAGCGCCCTCCCCTTTAACTGTGACCACCACCTAGGGTGGCCACTGTCTTCAGCAGCTAGGGTGGCCACTGTCTTCAGCCCAGAAAGCCGGACCTCACCGGCTTCCCCAAACATGAAGCAGTGCCCCCGGTCCCTATGAAGCCACACCACTAGTGATGATCGAGCACCCCGATGTTCGGGTGCTCGGATGCACTGGCCGAACACTAGGTGGTGCTCGAGTGCTCGGCCGAGCACCCGACTACAATGGAAGTCAATGGGAGAAGACCAGGCACCCCCTGCTCGAATGAGGGGAGGGTGTCTGGTCCATAGGGAAACGTCAGAAAATGGTGGAAACACCACGGAAATGGTTAGGGAACAGCATGGGGAGGATGTCTGGATGCATCTTGGACACCGAAGTCGCTGCTATTAACGATGATGGCCGACTATTTACGCCACTTTTACGGAATGACAAAAATACCCCAAAAAAACCCAAGATAACATCGATTTTACAGGAAATATTGTTAGGAAACATAGATTTACTTGTAAGTTAAGCGCAAGTGCTGCCAAAAATTACACGAATGAGGCACTCCCATACAACTGGTATATCATATAAAGGAGGGCCTCATTCACATTGTGGTATAATTGTGGGACTCAGGCACTCATAAAGTCTATGCACTAAGGGAAAGGGCTGCCAAAAATGACAAGGATCAGGCACTCCAATACACCCTTTATTACACATAAAGTAGGGCATCAGACACACCTGTGAAAAATTATCATTGATGGCCTGTTGCTGACACTCAAAAACAATAGGGTTGACATTCAGACCGTCCAAAAAATGTAAGAGTGACACTCTGCTGCTGAGCTGACCATCCAAAAAAATTAATGGACACATGCTGCTGCCATCGCACCGCTCAGAGTCGCTGACGACCGTTTCTTTTTTCGCTATCCGTCGCAGGAGGCCGGGGCCCCCCCAGCGGCGTGTGCCGCGTCAGCCGTTCCATTCTCGCTCTCCGCGGTAATTCCATGTCCTATGTCGTTTATCTAAGTTGCTGCACTTAAAAAGCCCGAAGTTTGATCTTAGGATCGAGTTGGTGAGGAGGATTTGAGCTCAGAGGAGGAGGGTGGTACTAGTAGTGGCAGCAACAGAGGGCAGAGGCGAGTTAGGCCCAGGGCTAGTGCTTCCCTGGGAACTAGCGAGACCCCAAATATAGTGGGGCCGGCACCAGGGTGTAAGCGTGCAAGGGCTACAAGCTTGGCCAGCTGTGGAGAGCGCACGTCGGGTGTGTGTGGAAGTATTTTACCACTCTGCCGGGGGATAGCAGTATGGCCACGTGTGATTTGTGTAAACAGAAATTGAGCCGTGGGAAAGCACAAATGTTGGGGCCACTGCTCTGTGGAACCATTTGAAGCGGCGTCATGCCAGCAATTTAGAGCAGCCCATTAATACTAAAGAGCTGGTTACTTCTCTGGGGGTCCCTTTCTGTCAGGCAGGCCGCATCCAGGGCCATAGCTCAGCCCGCATCCCGGTGTGTAACTAGTACATGCACCTCATCGTCGGCCAGTGCGTGCATTTCTCCACTTCCTCTCATTCGGCAGCCGTCCATTGCCGAGTGCGTGGCCAGGAAGCAGTTTTACGCCACAAGTAATCCGACAGTGCGCAAACTGAATGGTCACCTGACAAAGTTGCTGGCTGTGCAGTCTCTGCCATACCAGCTGGTTGACTGCCCAGCTTTTAGGGAGCTAATGGCTTGCGCTCAGCCACGCTGGCAGGTCCCTAGCCGGCATTACTTCTCCAACAAAGCTATCCCCGCCCTTTACTCCCACGTGGCTGACAATATTGGACGCTCCCTGCAGCTGTCTCTCTGCAGCACGGTGCACGTCACGGTGGACACCTGGAGCAGTGCTTACGGCCAGGGGCAATACATGTCCTTTACTGCCCACTGGCTGAATGTATTTAGTGGCAGCGAGGCAGGAACCCCCAGAACCTGGTCCATTGCTGTTGGCACCTCCACGTGCTTTCCAGCCAGGATTGCAGCAGACCACCCAACAACTATCCACTTCCACCTCCACGGGCAGGCCGCCTGCTGGAGCCTCAGGGCAGCGAGTTACCCCTGGTCCTTCATATCACATGTGCCAGGTGAAACGCTGCCATGCAGGGTTAGACTTAGTTTGTCTTGGCAGTAGCAGCCACACAGGCCAGCACTTGCTGCATTACATGAAGCAGAAAATAGCATGCTGGCTGACTCCACGGCAGCTGGAACTGGGCAAGGTAGTGAGTGACAATGGGACAAATATAATGGCGGCGCTGAACCTGGGTCATTTTTCGCATGCTCCCTGTATGGCACATGTCCTAAATCTAGTGGTGCAAAGATTTCTAAAAACATTCACTGGCCTGCGCACAGTGCTGGCAAAGTCGCGGAAGCTTTGCACTAATTTCAGCCATTCATATGTATCTCGCCACGCTCTGGTGGAACTGCAGTGTCAAAACGGTCTTCTGCCACACCGCTTAATAGGTGACGTGGCGACCCGGTGGAATTCCACTCTTCATATGTTGCAGCGACGATTTTGTCCAGCAGCAGTCAGAATCTTCCAGCATAGGGAGCAGGTGCGGCTTTGATTTCCGGCAGTGGAGGCAGGTCCGAGATGCCTGCACTGTTCTAAGGCCCTTAGAAGAAGCCACCAAATTGGTCAGCCGGGACAGCTGCGGTGTGAATGACATAATTTCAATAGATACATAGCAGACCGTTAAAAATTTTCAAGTGTGACACGCTAATGCCGAGCTGACCATCCAAAAAAATGATATTCTTGATGTGACATTCTGCAGAAGAGCAGACCGATAAAAATATATAAGTGTGACACGCTAATGCCAAGCTGACCGTCGAAAACATTATATTCTTGATGTGACATTCTGCAGAAGAGCAGACTGTTAAAAACATTTAAGTGTGACACGCTAATGCCAAGCTGACCGTCGAAAACATTATATTCTCCATGTGACATTCTGCAGAAGAGCAGACCGTTAAAAACATTTAAGTGTGACACGCTAATGCCAAGCTGACCGTCGAATACATTATATTCTTGATGTGACATTCTGCAGAAGAGCAGACCGTTAAAACTGTTAAAAACTGCCGAAACACGTAGGACTGACATTGCAGAGGAATTTCCCTTTCTCTTGGCCCTCCTCTTCCATCAAGTTT
>ONZH01022171.1:0-16604 GCA_900303285.1 Rhinella marina | reverse complement strand
TTATACTGGATGTAAGAGGTATGGGGCGGCTGGATTAGGCTACATTCACACGAACGTTGTGTTTTGCAGTCTGCAAATTGCGGATCCGCAAAAAAAGGATGATGTTCCGCTATGGCATCCGTTTTTTTTTTTTTGCAGATTCCACTGTAACAATGCCTATCCTTGTTCGCAAAACGGACAAAAATAGGAATGGACATACAGATGCGGGACAGCACACAGTGCTCATTGAAGTGAATGGGGTCCGCATCTGAGCCGCAAAATATGCAGATCGGAGGCTGCAAAAACAACTGTCGTGTGAATGTAGCCGGGGGGGGGCCCAAGCTGAACTCTTGCACCAGGGCCCATGAGCCTTTAGCTACGCCCCTGCTCCTCGGGGGGGCCCACTCAGTCGCTGGCTTTTTTTTTTTTAATTCATTTTTTATTTTTGCTGCTCCCTTCCCGTCCCACTGAGCCGCTTTAATGCCGGCTCCGAGTCCTCACTCACCCCACTGCCCTTTAACAGTGCCCAGCAACAGGTCTTCTCCGAGGGCTCCGCCGGGGTTGCCGCCTACCTCGCTTGCCGCGGCTTCCAGCTGTCTCCTCCTTTTCCCCCAACCCCCCACCAGCAGAGGAGGAGGACAGCTGAAGCGCAAGGGAGAGATGAAGACTGAGGCGGCGCCATCTTAGTGGCAGGTGCAGCGGACAGCAGCCCAGCAACGCGGTGCAGTAAGTAACTTGCCCCAGCTAGCCCAGTCTGAAGGGTCATTTTGCTTGTATTTTCATCTCCAGCCTCTGGGTCATTATTGAATAGGTCATCTTCTGTACTTCTGCATTGCAACCTGGGGGATGTAGGTCTGATGGGGGCACAAGACGCCACCTGAGGTCTAATGGGTGTGGGGGGGGGGGGACCCTGATCTGAGGTCTGATGGGGCACAAGACGCTGACCTGAGGTCTGATGGGGCCACAAGACACCGACCTGAGGTCTGATTGGGGCACAAGACACCGACCTGAGGTCTGATGGGGCACAAGACACCGACCTGAGGTCTGATGGGGCACCAAGACCGCCGACCTGAGGTCTGATGGGGGCACAAGACGCCGACCTGAGGTCTGATGGGGGCACGAGACGCCGACCTGAGGTCTGATGGGGGCACGAGACGCCGACCTGCGGTGTGATGGGGGCACGAGACGCCGACCTGAGGTCTGATGGGGGCACGAGACGCCGACCTGAGGTCTGATGGGGGCCACGAGACGCTGACCTGAGGTCTGATGGGGGCACGAGACGCCGACCTGAGGTCTGATGGGGCACGAGATGCCGGACCTGAGGTCTGATGGGGCACGGGGCGGAGTGGGCGTGAAATTTGCCTGTAGGGGCCCCGAAATTCCTGATGGCAGCCCTGCCTCCCATCTTCCACACAGCATCTCCCATCACATACCTGAGCCCCCCATCCTCCACACAGCATCTCCTATCATATACTGATCACCCCCATCCTCCACACAGCATCCAATACTTCACCCCCATCCCAATCCATCATATACTGATCTCCCCCATCCTCCACACAGCATCTCCCATCATATACTGAGCACCCCCATCCTCCACAAAGCATCTCCCATCATATACTGAGCCCCCATCCTCCACACATCATCTCCCCTCATGTACTGAAGCACCCCCCATCCTCCACAAAGCATCTCCATCATATACTGAGCACCCCCATCCTCCACAAAGCATCTCCATCACATACTGAGCCCCCCATCTCCACACAGCATCCCCATCACATACTGAGCCCCCCATCCTCCACACAGCATCTCCCATCATATACTGAGCACCCCTATCCTCCACACAGCATCTCCCATCATATACTGAGCACCCCCATCCTCCACAAAGGCATCTCCCATCATATACTGAGCACCCCCATCCTCCACACAGCATCTCCCATCATATACTGATCACTCCATCCTCCACAAAACATCTCCCATCATATACTGAGCACCCCCATCCTCCACAAAACATCTCCCATCATATACTGAGCACCCCCATCCTCCACAAAGCATCTCCCATCATATACTGAGCACCCCCCCACCTCATACACTGATCATCCCTCATGCACAGGCTCCAGCACATTTACATGAAGGTTCCCTTACTTTGAAAGAAGTTCCACACATCCCTCAGTGCCTTGTCCTCCTCACACACTGTCTCCGCCTCCTCCCTGATGGAGCTCCACACAGCCCTCAGTGCCTCGCACACTGGTCCCGCCTCCTTGCCTAACACTCCCACAGGTCCTTCCACCTCTCTTACACTCTGCTCCTGGAAATGCTGCAGCCATGAAGAGGGCCAGCAGTGAGTACAGCTAGAGCTGGGAGCACTGTACTCACTGTTTCTTCATCCTCCTTCACTAATGAGCGCTTCCACAATGGAAGTGCTCATTAGCTGAGTCCTGGCCCAGCTGGTGATCACACCAGCGCCTCCTTCTGCTTGTTCTAGTATTGCGCCCTGTGCAGCGGCACCCCTCGCCCGGCTCTAGAAACGGCCCTGTCCTCACATACAGCAGGATCCTCTGAGTACAGCACAAGCAGAGACAGAGGGGGTGGAGTCTGCAGTCAGAGATCAGCCATCACAGCCTCACCTCAGTCTCCCTTCCTCCTGCAAAAGTTTCTTTATTTCTGCTTGAATCTTCCTTCTAAGCCCCTGCTAGCCCTACACAGCCTGGAGTGCCAGAAGGCAGAAGGCATCTCTGATACAAACAGGGTGCTTTAGGGCCCAGAGAGCAGCACACTCCTTCAGGCATGGACGAGGGGGCGTGGCTTCTAATAGCAAGGAAACCAGGGAAATCTGCTTAAGAAGATATATTAGTAAGTGTGATATTTCCCTACTTTCTTTAGAGTTTTACTAGGGGCTAACAAAGTGGCCAACCCCTTTAAGAGACAAGAGAACTGTCAGCTGACTGAATTATCAAATGAGATGTTGCCCATAGAAGACTATAGAGAGGTGGAAGAGTGGGCTGCAGTGAGAGCGTATTTAAAGAAACAGACACATGTTGTCCTTAAAAGTATATGGAGAAGGGAAGAGTGTTGCTAGAGGGAGAAAAATGTAATTTTCTCATAACTCTTATAAGGTATGTTACAACGTTTTTTAGATTCATGTACTATTAATTTATGCAAAGTTTGTTTAAAGGTTAGTGACCTTTAAAGTTCTTCCTCTAGATTCTTGCTACCTGTGTAGCAGGTATGACAAACTGGGATAATACCCTCAAAGATGTGGATTAAAAATCCATTGTTTTGCATTCACAGAGAACAGAATATTTCAGCTACATACTAAAGTCTTGGAAATTATGATTCATGCATACACATACTGCACATGGGTAGGCAATCTACTATTAACAATAGAGGGGGACATTTATTAACAGATATACGCCATAATAGCAGTGTATTCAAGTCGCAGATCTTGTCACATGTAAGGTGGTGAAACAGCCTCCATTCTGTGAATGCAGCTGTTCCTGTAAATATAGTTGTTATTAAACTGACATTTCATTTTTGGCCACAAGATGTCACTGTTTACCACAGGAAAGACTATAGCTCCCTGGAGCAATGACCAAGAGATCCTGTTTGGTAGAGGTGGAGCTTAAGACTGGAGAAGTGTGTGGCAGCCATCTTGTGAGTGTGCTGAAAAGAGGCAGAGGAGAAAGAGCTACTATCTGTGTTTCCTAGTGTGATCCACAAGTGAGACTATTCCCTAAGGGAGCAAGACTCTGCAAGGAGATCTGGAACAGAGACTGTTGCAATATTACAGACTAGAAGAACTACCATCAGGAGCCCAGCTGAGAGGACAAGTGGAAGCGTCAGTGAGACTGCGTGGTTGCCGGATGAGATCCTCTACCAGATACTTTTGAAAGTTAAGGTACCCAACGGACCCGGGTCAGTGAAAGAACTGAGGCCCACTGTGCAGACACAGTGGGTAACCGTGCACGCACCGCATTATGTTATTGGCGCCAATTCAGTAGCTACTGGGTAAAAGCCTGAAGATTAGATAGGTGGTTTGCAGGCTGCAAGCTACCTTGCTACAGAAGTGGGGTTTACTGTGGCAAACAACTAGTTATACTCTTTCTGAGGTTTAGTGTTGATTGGTTAGGTTTGTAAGCGTTTGTGTTATACCGCCGGCGCTCCTGACCGCACTTACAGAATTGTTTGTGGAGATTAGGGTATTAAAAGGTATAGCTGCTGGGTTACTATAACCTGCAAATAGGCAAAACTGTGGAGAAGCCTGGGCGACACTGATAGAGCACCGTGCTGTGTAACACAAGTGCCTCAGCCTCCAGCTGAGTGTATGTATATATGCTTGGGGTATTTCCTTCCTACAAACTTAAATACTTAGTAAAATCTTGTTTTTGTCAATCTGAGTTGGAGTCTCCTTCCTTGTCTGTGACTTCGCTGTATCCTGGGGAGCCCACCCTGGTACACAGCTTACACACATGCCATTTTGCTGGAAAATCTGTGACTTTTCTCCTCTCACTTCACTTTTCTAAAGTGTCAAGAAAAGGGGGCATGGCATGGGGGGGCCCACGGTCCAGGCTCATTATTTTCCATGCTGACTTTTGGCATGGAAAATGGCTTAAATCTACTCCAGGGAGCTGGTGTAGATTTAAGTCTGACGCACAGCCTGCTGGAGGAAGCAACAAACTTATGTAGAGGCAGGTGGCAAATGCTGGTCTTAATAAATGTCCCCCAGAATATTTATTTACTTCAAGTTAGAAAAGTACAGCATAGCTCTATGGAATGACAAATGGAATAAGTTAATAAAAATGTAGTAGCTTTTTGCATACAAATGTAGCTAAATTATGTAAAATAACCATTTAAAATTATGTTATTAATCATTCTTACAAACATAATAGTTTGACACTATCACAAGTTGTGTCACTAAAATTGCAGTATCATTAAAATGCAATAAAACATTAATAAACTTTTGTATCAGATAAAAACTAATTACTATATTGTACATGTACTCATAAACCAGTATCCCTAAAGTTAGGAATGAGACTGGCACAGTTAATGGCCTCCTGACAGGGCTTTTAAGATATACCTTACTGACATTCTGAAAAAAAAATTTCTTGACACAAACCATTTGGCTTCACCTTTGCAGGTAATATTCCAGTGCATTTAATTCAATGTTATGACAAAAATCTCCAGTATACATGTGTTCTTAAAATATTGTACAGTTTTCAAACCAGCACCTGGATCTGAATTCTTTTGTAATTGCACGGAATTAAAAATTTAACATAGACACTGAGTTATTCAATAAAATGTATCTGTATAGCACCACCTACTGTTTGTTTTTTGTAATTATTTCTTTGTCCTGCTCACTGAGAAGGCCGCACATGCTCAGTTTCATCCTTCATCTGCCTCCTGAGCTGTGATAGGGAGAACACGGACATGCTCCCTTAGCTGCAGCAGAAAAGACACTCCCCTTGAGCTGCCAGCTTGATATAAATATAGCAATAAATGAGCAGATCTCTGGATCCATGTGAAGTACAGGGCTCGTTCTAACTTTGTTAGAAAGAGATTGTCGTGTACTATATGATGTCTGGTTTTCATTTTTTTACATTAGTTATGAGATAACCCTTTTTACATAAAGATGCTCGATTAAATTTGGCTAAGACTCCTGGCTAAAAAATTATGAGGGGCTCTTTAGCACCAATGGCACATTAACAACCTGGTCCTTTATAGCCCCCACATACAGGAGCGGAGATGACATCTCCCCATGTCCCACTTTACATAAGTCTTTAGTTAGAGTGCATTAACACATCTGTATCTGTTGGCGGATCTGCAAAATACGGAATCAGTCTATGTGCATCCAGGATTTTTCCCAGGCTCTGTTGAAAGAATGCCTATTCTTGTCCACAAAACAGACAATAAGCCATAAACCTATAAATTGCGGCTTGGCATCATGGCTCAAAAATATGGTTGTGTGAATGCACCCTTATGAAAATAGCCAAGACAGTGACTAATTTAACTGACTATAAAAATCTTGGATATGTCTCCGTATACCTCTTGTCATATGGATAAGAATTACAAAAAAGCTATTAGGGATAGCCTGCCTGGTCAGAAGCTCAAAAATTAGATCTAAATCAATACCTGGTTATGTACTTTCTCAAATCTTTGTATGGCTGCTTATTCATCTCCATTAGGGTACTGTTCTGATATGTGACCCTCTGTAGCTTGTAGCTCTGCCTTTTCTGACTGATTAAGGATGAATGAATCAATTCTAAACAATTCAAACTTGTTACAAATTTCACAAAAATGAATCCGCAAAACAAATCTGAGTTTTTTTTTAAATTCAATTATGGGCGGTGAAAAGTGGGCGGTGCCATTTTACTGTCCATGTTGGTGGGCTAAACCACAAGGAGGAAAAAGAAGGATGGTCACATGACACTGGTTGATTCAGAAGCTGAAAGACAGCCTGAATCAGCCAATCAGGGGGACAGCAGAAAGGGTGGTGGCTGTCCAGAATGAGAAGAATGGCATTCTGATTTGTACTTGAGACCAAGCAGGAAGCTGAACTGTGGCTCTACCTCAGCATATATAATCCACTGATATACTTGATCTACGGACAGTATAAGCAGATTATAGGGAAATAATAGGAGATATATTTGGGACTTTGGGTGTATTAATGGGTGTAATCAGGGAGAGAGAGAGTGAGAACTGGTCACTATCAGGTGTATTTGCTGGCAAGCCACTGTCAGCTCAGCTTCTAACAACTAGTTCTACATGAAAGATTTCTGCAAAAACAGACATTTGTTTATATATATATATATATATATATATATATATATATATAGTGAGGCAGTGACAGGCCTCACGGGGGTGGATATTCCAGTCCACATCCCTATTCCACCACAGGTGAGGCCACCTGGGTGTAATTACTGGTGTGATAAATCAGCCCTCAGTGTCAGTCTGGGGAGAGGAGAAAGGCTGAGGAGGCCTGAGAGGTTAGAGCCTGCGGTGGCTCTGTGTGTGTGGTCTCAGCCTGGAGGGCTGAGGGGCCACAAGGCTCTGTGTAGCTTGGAAGTTTGGGGGGCCCAGTAACCCTAGGAGAAGAGGATCACATGGTCATAGTCGGGAGGAATATTGGACCATCTCCCCCCAAAAGGTACGGTTGGAGTCACAGCCAGGAGGCTGGTGGACTGATCAGCTGAGGAAGCCGCACTTAAAAGCTGTGTGTGAACAGCGTTTGTATTTAGGTGAGTTAGCTGAACTATGTTTAGTCAGAGCCCAGCCGGGCAGGTGTTGTTTTTATGATTTGTTTTGGTGTGTTGGTGCCAATAAAACTGAGTTGGACCTGAAAATCCCCGTGTTGTGAAGATATTGTGTGATGTCGACCCCCTGAGAGGATACGATCCCTTACAATATATATATATATATATATATATATATATATACACTAGCTGAAGGACCCGACTTCGCCCGGGTATATTTAATTTATTTCTTTTACTGTTTGTGTGTGTGTGTCATTAAAAGATATCGAGAGTGACCTCTACAGTGCCTTCCCCGTTAACAGTGACCTCTATAGCGGCCCGCCCCTTTAACAGTGACCTCTACAGCGGCCCGCCCCTTTAACAGTGACCTCTACAGCAGCCCGCCCCTTTAACAGTGACCTCTACAGCTGCCCGTCCCTTTAATAGTGATCTCTACAGCAGCCTGCCCCTTCAACAGTGACCTCTACAGCAGCCTGCCCCTTTAACAGTGACCTCTACAGCTGCCCACCCCTTTAACAGTGACCTCTACAGAAGCCCGCCCCTTTAACTGTGACCTCCACAGCAGCTAGAGTGGCCACTGTCTTCACCCCAGAAAGCCAGACCTCACCGGCCATTCCCCCAAATGTGAAACAGCGCCCCCAGTTCCCATGAAGACACATCACTAAACATGAGGCCACGCCCCCCCTGGCTCCGTGAAGACATGGAGGAGAAGCTTTCTGAGTGTGAGCTACTGAAAGGGTGGACATCCCTGTGTCTGTCCAGGCACTGCGTCGGACGGAGAACAGGTAGCCAGAAAACTGGACTGTCCAGCCTAAAGCCGGACATCTGGCCACCCTAACATCAGCCTGCCCCTAGGGTGGCCAGAGGTTTTGTTTTAGGCTGGACGGTCTGGCTTTCAGACTCCCTGTCCTCTGTCATGCGCAGGGCCTAGATGGACACAGCAGCAGCACTCTCAGCAGCAGCACTGTGCAGTCTGAGCAATGAGCTGCAGGGAGAAAGTCACCCTCCCCCCACCCCTGCAGCTGACAGAAGGTGATTTTTACCAATATTTTTAATCCCGGTCAAATGCAGCATGGAAGGGGCGTGGCCTGACTGAGTCAGGGGAGTGACTTAGTGGGATCTGGGGGTGGTGCTTTTAAGTCCTTCTTTTGACGGTGGCCGGAATTACAGGTCGATGCCTGATTTAGGAGGAAGGTGGGTAGCAGTGGAAGAAAACATCTTTTATTACTACTGAACAGTAAATATGTAAAATTTACATTATGTGAGGTAATGATTGATGATGAGTTAGTCTAAAACATAAGTTATAGTTATACCATTGTCTCATCCACAGTGCTCTGCCTCTTTAATGCAGACCTAAAGCAGTGAACTGGCTAGGTTGTCATAGAAACCTGATGTGTGCCTGTGAGCTTCTATTGGCTGATAAGGGTCATGTGACCAGGCTACTATTGGCTAATGCATTTTTTGGGAATATCTCAGGAATGGTACATCCTGGAGAGTTGAAAACTGTTCTAAAACCTTCCCAGACACCTGATGTACCTGTGTGCCAAATTTTGGGATTGTAGCTGCAGCGGTACGGATTCCTTTAGCGGACATACACACACACACACACACACACACACACACACACATACACTCAGCTTTATATATTAGATATATATATATATATATATATATATATATATATATATCTTACATTTTTAAAAAGCACTGAGGAATTGCCCCTAGTTTTTACCATTTGTAATTGGGCATCTCAGTGTGTTATAGCTCCGTTGCTGAACGCGTTGTACATTGTGGCAAGTGACACAAATTATAACCGTTCGTGCAGGAACAGCATCTTGTGTTTCATCACTGATGCAAAAATTGCATTATCACACCCAAGTGCTAGTGAAGGGCTGGTATTATTGCATCAGTGTGTAGTTGAAACAGGTTTCACTGCACAAATTGCATTAGTACAATTGTAAATTCTCAATATCAGTGTGCAGTTTGATTATGGAGGGGGAGGGCTTTGGGATTTTTAACTACACCTCTGTCTTTAACCACTTCAACCACCATGAGATACTGCTGCAGTGAGTCTGCTACATATGTGGTGAGTGCAGACTGTATAATAAAGCAGTCACCTGTCCGAAATCATGGGGAACGGCGCTAGTGCTGAACACCGTCATTTAACCCCTCGGATGCAGCGATCAACAAAAGATCTCAAGGGGTTAAAAGTTGTCAGTAAAAATACCCTCTAGATTTAGGGGGGATGTGTAGTACTTAACTTTTACTAGGTATTCAATAAAATGCCAACACACCAAAATAGTAACAAAAACAAGACAAAAACAAAAAATGGAGGCTACAGTGCCTTGCGAAAGTATTCGGCCGCCCGGAACTTTTCAACCTTTTGCCACATTTTAGGCTTCAAACAAAAAGATATAACATTTTAAATTTTTGGTGAAGAATCAACAACAAATGGGTCACAATTGTGAAGTGGAACGAAATTTATTGGATCATTTAAACTTTTTTTGTAATAATAAAACTGAAAAGTGGGGTGTGCAAAATTATTTAGCCCCTTTGCATTAATACTTTGTTGCTGCGATTACAGCTGCAAGTTCGCTTGGGGTATGTCTCTATCAGTTTTGCACAACTAGAGACTGAAATTCCTGCCCATTCTTCCTGGCAAAACAGCTTGAGCTCTTTGAGGTTGGATGGAGAGCGTTTGTGAACAGCAGTTTACAGCTCTTTCCACATATTCTCAATTGGATTCAGGTCTGGACTTTGACTTGGCCATTCTAAGACCTGGATACGTTTATTTTTGAACCATTCCATTGTAGATTTGCTTTATGTTTGGGATCATTGTCTTGTTGGAAGATAAATCTCCGTCCTAGTCTCAGGTCTTTTGCAGACTCCAACAGGTTTTCATCCAGAATGGTCCTGTATTTGGCTCCATCCATCTTCCCATCAATTTTAACCATCTTCCCTGTCCCTGCTGATGAAAAGCAGGCCCAAACCATGATGATGCCACCACCATGTTTGACAGTGGGGATGGTGTGTTCAGGGTGATGAGCTGTGTTGCTTTTATGCCAAACATATCGTTTTGCATTGTTTCCAAAAAGTTCAATTTTGGTTTCATCTGACCAGAGCACCTTCTTCCACATGTTTGGTGTGTCTCCCAGGTTGCTTGTGGCAAACTGTAAACAAGACTTTTTATGGATATCTTTGAGAAATGGCTTTCTTCTTGCCACTCTTCAATAAAGGCCAGATTTGTGAAGTGTTCGACTGATTGTTGTCCTATGGACAGACTCTCCCACCTCAGCTGTAGATCTCTGCAGTTCATCCAGAGTGATCATGGGCTTCTTGGCTGCATCTCTGATCAGTCTTCTCCTTGTTTGAGATGAAAGTTCAGAGGGGACGGCCGGGTCATGGTAGATTTGCAGTGGTCTGATACTCCTTCCATTTCAATATGATCGCTTGCACAGTGCTCCTTGGGATGTTTAAAGCTTGGGAAATCTTTTGGTATCCAAATCCGGCTTTAAACTTCTCCACAACAGTATCACAGACCTGCCTGGTGTGTTCCTTGGTCTTCATGATGCTCTCTGTGCTTTAAACAGAACCCTGAGACTATCACAGAGCAGGTGCATTTTATACGGAGACTTGATTACACACAGGTGGATTCTATTTATCTTCATCAGTCATTTAGGACAACATAGGATCATTCAGAGATCCTCAATCAACTTCTGGAGTGAGTTTTCTGAACTGAAAGTAAATGGGCCGAATAATTTTGCACGTCCAACTTTTAAGTTTTATTATTACAAAAAAAGTTTAAATGATCCAATAAATGTCGTTCCACTTCACAGTTGTGACCCACTGGTTGTTGATTCTTCACCAAAAATTTAAAATGTTATATCTTTTTGTTTGATGCCTGAAATGTGGCAAAAGGTTTAAAAGTTCCAGGGGGCCAAATACTTTCGCAAGGCACTGCATTTTCTGATAAGCACCCCCATATCGATAAGGACTAATTCATCAAAATTATCAGGTGACAGTAATGGTAAACTGAACAATCTTACCAGATGCAGTAGCAAACTTTTGTGATGAGTTCAGTATCAAAAAGATTCTGGTTCTGTAGGGATCCTGGTGTCTTTTCATTAGCAATGTAGATAGGTATTGGGGAGACTTCTATCCTTACTAACACCCTAACATAGGGGAAGGGGCGCCTACAATGCACTACCTATCTATACAGAGCGCCTGCACCAGAAGTGACGACCCCTTCCGGATACCTGTCCCTATATCGGCCAAATCCCCTATTTGTGGTCCCTAATACTCCCGACGTGACACGTTTCTGTCTAAATAACTCATCAGGGGAGACAAAGACTAAAACGTTATTTATGAGCCAGACTACAAAAATTGTTGATGTCTAGTGAAATCTAGAGCAACATAACTTGCCAGCTAATCAAGCTAATAAAAAAAAAGAAGGGAAGGACTGCATGCATCTTATAAGTGCAAATACCTGCCAGTAGGATGAAGTATGCAGACGGCATGCCCCTTAGTTAAAGCATGCCCACCAGGGGTTTGGAATGCCAAATAATACCCCTTGGGCTTCGGGGGTTAGCCTACCTAAAAGTTGTCACTGTAAATTATTATTATTATTAAAGTTAAAAAAAAGAAAAAAAAACTAAACATTAAACTATTATGATGATATGATTTCTAGAGATGAGTGAGCATGCTCGTCCGAGCTTGGTGCTCGTTCGAGTATTACGGTACTCGTAAGTGCTCGCTGCACGGACGAGTATCTCGCCGTGCTCGAGGAAATGGCATCTCCCGCATTTTGAATTTTTGGCACCTATAAACTCAGCCAATCACAAGCCAGGAGACTCTGTGGTACACCCAGCATCACGTGGGACCCTTACATGTTGATAGCAGGGGTTGGCTGGCCTGATCAGGTGACCCTGGAATATACTAGTGACTACCCGCGGTGCTTGGCTCAGATGCTGTCTGGATGTCGTTAGGGACAAAGCTGCTGCGTTTCAGGGAGAGTGTTACGGCCTGGATTTAGTTCTCTGTTAGGCAGGAGTGATCTTAAAAGAACCCAACAGCCCTTCTAAGGGCTATAAGACATTTTTTTTGTCTCCTGGCTGGGCTGGCACTATATAACCCTTTTTTTTATTGTTTTATCTCAGTGATACAAATCCATTTCATACAGCAGTGTGGAACCATTCTGTGTGTCACAGTTCAGCTGTCCACTCACCACAAACCACAATCCATATTTTCTGTCCAGGTGACCCATACTGTACGTCACGTAATCAAATACAGTCTTTTGCTTTCACTGATACAGCTACATTACAAAAATCTCTGTGCGACATTTGTCTGGGTTGCAGTCAAAATAGCCACAGTCAGCAGGGGCTACGTTTGCTCTCTGATAGTTTCTGCACATCACGTTAAAAAAAAATATATATAAAAAAATATATAAAAAAAAAAAATATATATATATATATAAAAAAAATAGTTTTTTTGTTGTTTTATCTCAGTGATACAAATCCATTTCATACAGCTGTGTGGAACCGTTCTGTGTGTCACAGTTCAGCTGTTCAGTCACCACAATCCGTATTTTCTGTCCAGGTGACCCATTCTGTACGTCACGTCAGTAAAAAAGGTCTTTTGCTCTCACTTATACAGCTACATTACAAAAATCTCTGTGCAACATTTGTCTGGGTTGCAATTAAGCAGACCAAGTCTGCCTAATCTAATAGTTTCAGTGTAATTGTTCTATACTGCACGGTACGTAATAACATACGTAATTTAGCTCTAACTTATCCACCTATATACAAACCACAATCCGTATTTTCTGTCCAGGTGACACATTCTGTACGCCACGTCATTAAAAAAGGTCTTTTGCTCTGACTGATACAGCTACATTACAAAAATCTCTGTGCGACATTTGTCTGGGTTGTAGTCAAAATAGCCACAGTCAGCAGGGGCTGAGTTTGCTCTCTGATAGTTTCTGCACGTCACGTTAAAAAAAAAAATATATAAAAAAAAATATATAAAAAAATACTTTTTTGTTGTTTTATCTCAGTGATACAAATCCATTTCATACAGCTGTGTGGAACCATTCTGTGTGTCACAGTTCAGCTGTTCAGTCACCACAATCCGTATTTTCTGTCCAGGTGACCCATTCTGTACATCACGTCAGTAAAAAAGGTCTAATGCTCTCACTTATACAGCTACATTACAAAAATCTCTGTGCGACATTTGTCTGGGTTGCAATTAAGGAGACCAAGTCTGCCTAATCTAATAGTTTCAGTGTAATTGCTCTATACTGCACGATACGTAATAACATACGTAATTTATCTCTAACTTATCCACCTATATACAAACCACAATCCGTATTTTCTGTCCAGGTGACACATTCTGTACGCCACGTCATTAAAAAAGGTCTTTTGCTCGCACTGACACAGCTACATTACAAAAATCTCTGTGCGACATTTGTCTGGGTTGTAGTCTAAATAGCCACAGTCAGCAGGGGCTGAGTTTGCTCTCTGATAGTTTCTGCATGTAACGTTAAAAAAAAAAAAAAAAAAAAAAAATATATATATATATATATATATAAAGAAAATATAAAAAAAAATATATAAAAAAATAGTTTTTTTGTTGTTTTATCTCAGTGATACAAATCCATTTCATACAGCTGTGTGGAACCATTCTGTGTGTCACAGTTCAGTTGTCCAGTCACCACAATCCGTATTTTCTGTCCAGGTGACCCATTCTGTACGTCACGTCAGTAAAAAAGGTCTTTTGCTCTCACTTATAAGCTGCATTACAAAAATCTCTGTGCGACATTTGTCTGGGTTGCAATTAAGCAGACCAAGTCTGCCTAATCTAATAGTTTCAGTGTAATTGCTCCATACTGCACGGTACGTAATAACATACGTAATTTTGCTCTAACTTATCCACCTTGTGAGATTGTGAAGGGGTTAACTGTTGACGGGCGATATATTTCCTCTAGGTACAGCCGTTACTTATATTAAAACAGGTTTGAAGTGTGGTCGCCCATTCCACCTTCATCCACTACTGGTTTTGTGCCTTGTGCTGCAGTCACTCAGGTGCTAGGAGCCACTGATTAGGAGGCCTATAAAGCAGCAGAGCTAGCAGACAGAGAGGAGGCTGAGTGAAGCTAAGACTGCTGGAAGGTTGTGGGCCTCAAATGATCTGCGCTACCTGAAAGGTAAAAACTTGGATTGTTTATTTCTGTGTTTCTACGGCTAGCAGCTAGTCATAGTTATAGAGAGGGACTGCTATATGTTTAGTTAGTGCTCTGACGAGCAGGTTTTGTTTTGCTGCCTGAAGTTAAAGGCTGTTTGTTTTTTATTTTCCTGCTGTCATTGGACGCAGGCTAAACGCTTGTTTGGACTAAAGCTTCCGTGTCAATGTCTCTGACTGCTGTTGCACCATTATCCCGACCTCTAGTGGGCTAATCCTCCCACAACCTATATATTTTCTTGTTCAGATTGAACAAGTTTGTGGGTTTCAGTACAGCAGTCCACTTAGTGGAAGAAGTGTGTAAAGAGGTGTCGGACGATGAGGAGACACGGTTGTCAGACAGTGGTGACGTTGTTGTCAGGGCAGGAAGTCCGAGGGGGGAGCAGACTGAGGAATCGGAGGATGACGATGTGACTGACCCAAGCTGGGTTGATAAGCCGAGTGAAGACAGTGCTTCTGAGGCGGAGACGAGTGCTGCACCAGAACAGGTTGTAAGAGGCAGTGGTGTGGCCAGAGGGAGAAGCAGGGCCAGAGCTGGTGCATCAGCAGCAACTGTTTCACGTAGTGAAGCTCCCATGGCGAGGCCTAGATGTTCGCAAGTCTGGAGGTTCTTTAAAGAAATTGAGGATGACCGACGGACTGTGGTGTGCAACCTGTGCCACAACAGGATCAGCAGGGGTGCCACCACTACTAGCCTAACCACCACCAGCATGCGCAGGCATATGAGTGCTAAACATCCAACTCAATGGAACCAAGGCCGTTCACCTCCTGCGGGTCACACCACTGCTCCTTCCCCTGTGTCACTCGCTGCCTCTGCTAGTCAACCCCCTGCCCAGGACCCCGGCAAGAGCGCCTCCCGCCGGAAAACCACACCTTCGCCTCCACGATCCTCCACAGCATCCACCAATGTGTCCCAGCGCAGCATTCAGCTGTCTTTACAGCAGAAACTAGAGCGCAAGAGGAAATACAGTTCCACCCACCTACATGTCCAAGCCCTCAACGTCCACATCTCCAAATTGCTGAGCCTGGAGATGCTGCCCTATAGGCTGGTAGAGACCGAGGCCTTTCGCAATCTCATGGCGGTGGCTGCCCCTCGGTATTCGGTCCCCCGTCGCCACTATTTTTCCCGATGTGCCGTCCCATCCCTACACCAGCACATGTCACAGAACACTATCCGTGCCCTGACAACGCTGTTTCTGAGAAGGTCCTCCTAACCACGGACACGTGGACAAGTGCTGCCGGGCAGGGACACTATATATCACTGACGGCACATTGGGTTAACTTGGTGGAGGCTGGGACCGAGTCTGACCCTGAGGTCGCTCATGTACTGCCCACACCGAGGATTGCGGGGCCTACCTCGGTCACGGTCTCTCAGACGTACTATGCCTCCTCCTCTGACCCCTCCTCCTCTTCCACCTCCTCCTCTGAATTACCATCCGTGAGCACGGCGCCTTCAGTCGGTAGCTCTAGGCGCAGCAGCAGTGCCGTGAGTAAGCGCCAGCAGGCGGTTCTCAAACTGCTGAGCTTAGGTGACAAAAGGCACACCGCCCAAGAGCTGTTACAGGGCATCATGGCGCAGACCAATCTGTGGCTGGCACCGATGAACCTCAAGCCAGGCATGGTTGTGTGTGACAATGGGCGTAACCTGGTGGCGGCTCTGCAACTCGGCAGACTGACACATGTGCCATGCCTGGCCCACGTGTTCAATCTCATAGTTCAGCGGTTCCTCAAGACATACCCCAATCTGTCTGATTTGCTCACCAAGGTGCGCCGCATCTTTGCGCATTTCCACAAGTCGACCACAGATGCTGCCACTCTCAGGGCAGCGCAGCGCCGCCTACAACTGCCCGCTAACCGACTGTTGTGCGAGGTGCCCACAAGATGGAATTCGACATTAAACATGTTATCCAGAGTTTACCAGCAGCGCAGAGAGATTGTAGACTGCCAGATGTCAACTTCCACCAGAACTGGTAGTCAGGTCACTCAGATTCCTCAAGTCTACAATGAGGAGTGGACGTGGATGTCTATGTGCCAGGTGTTGAGCAACTTTGAGGAGTCAACACAGATGGTCAGCGGCGATGCCACCACTAATCAGCCTCACCATCCACTGCTTTGCCTGTTGAAAAACTCACTGCTCAGCATGAA
>ONZH01022170.1:0-49535 GCA_900303285.1 Rhinella marina | reverse complement strand
TGCTGGCCTGCCCTGCCGCTAGCGTACTGTCGGAAAGGGTCTTTAGTGCTGCTGGGGGGATAATCACCGACAAACGGACCCGCCTGTCGACTGACAGCGCCGACAGGCTGACGTTCATCAAGATGAACAAGTCGTGGATATCCCCCCACTTCTCTTCCTCACTGCAGGAAAGCGGCTTTAGGGTGTATTGGATACACTATTTTCTCATGTAGGCCCTCAAAAATAATGTTTTAAAGGGTCTGTTCACCAGCAGGCCCTCAACCATAATGTTTTCAAGGCTGTGTTCACCAGCAGGCCCTCAACCATAATGTTTTCAAGGGCCTGCTCACCAGAAGGCCCTCAAAAATAATGTTTTCAAGAGTCTTCTCACCAGCAGGCCCTCAAAAATAATGTTTTCAAGGGTCTGTTCAACAGCAGGCCCTCAACCATAATGTTTTCAAGGGTCTGCTCACCAGCAGGCCCTCAAAAATAATGTTTTCAATGGTCTGTTCACCAGCAGGCCCTCAACCATAATGTTTTCAAGGGTCTGTCCACCAGCAGGCCCTCAATCATAATGTTTTCAAGGGTCTGCTCACCAGCAGGCCATCAATCTTAATTTTTTACGGGTGTGTTTGATGCCCTCCTTCATGTGTCACTTTGTGCATAGGCTTCATGAGTGTATGAGTCCCAGGACAAGAACAATTGTACCACAATGTGAATGAGGCCCTTCTTTATACCCGTTGTATTGGAGTGCCTGTTCCGTGTAATTTTTGGCAGCACTTGCGCATTACATACAAGTCAATATATGTTTCCTAACAATATTTCTTCACAGTATGTCAGGAAGGGGTTAAAGGTTAAAAAAAAACAATCAAAACACAGGTTTTTGAAGAATATCTTTAGTAATAAAAATAACTTTTATTTTTTAACAAACAATAAATAAAAAAAATAAAAAATTAAGCCGGCCTTTGGCGACATGCGTCCATCATTGTCTGCAGCTCTCTGAGCCCAAGCTGAAGGCCGCGAATTAGCCGGGAGGCAGCATGTAGCTGGTTTCCAAATCGCCGTAAGGCGGCCTCCACCTCAAAGTCAGTGAGGATATCTGTAGGGGTGGAAACAGTAATATAATTAGTATGATCGAGTTAAAGGGGTTGTCCCACGAAAAATATTCTAAACTTTAAAAGCAGCAGGTGGATCTGAATACTTTAGCAGTTGCATGTCATAAAATAATTTGTATATATATCTACTAGAACTGACTCATTCAGTTATTCAGTAAAATGTATCTTTATTGAGCCATTTTTTTTCTTATTTCTTTGAACTGCTCACTGAGAAGGCCGCACATGTTCAGTTTAAATCTTCAACTGCCTCCTGTCCTGAGCTGTGATAGGGAGAGATGGACATGAGTCCTGACATGCAGCAGAATAGCCCCTTCGTGACCAGCGCCGTACATGTACGGCGCTCGGGCGGTGCGGGGATATGACGCCCGCTCGCGGGTGCGGCGGGCGTCATGGCCGGCAAGTCTCTGCTGTTTCTAACAGCAGAGACTTGCCGCTTCTTACCTCCGTCGGCGGTGACTTCCAGGGCCTTCTGATGCCGTGATCACACGTGATCACGGCATCAGGATGCGTCTGAACCCGGAAGCCTACGCTTCCGGGTGGTGTACAGACGCCCCTATTGGCCAATCGGGGTCTCTGTATACCATATGAAAACTGTAATCCTCGCTGGTGAGGATTACAGTTTTCAAACTGCAATTCTTATTCTGGCCACTAGATGGCAGGCCAGGATAAGAAATGAGCAATTCATGGATTTAACTGCATCTAGTAAATCCATGATTGCTCATAAAGAAAAAAAAACAAAACACAATAGATCAGCTCATATTTGAGCTTTAAAATAATCACAAAAAAATTTTAAAAAAAATGTTAAAAAATATATAAAAAATAAAAAAGATATAAAAGTTCAAATCACCTCCCTTTCCGTATAAGTAAAAAATAAATACCTAAATAACAATAAATATAGACATCATGGGTATCACCGTGACCGAAAACGCCCGTACTTTTAAAATATACAAAAAAAATTTCAATACGGCGAACTGTGTGGCGGAAAAAAGCGTCCAAATGGCGATTCGCCGTTTTTTGTCGCTTTTTTTTTCTAAAAAAAAATAAATAAAAAGTGATCAAAAAGTCATACACACCCCAGAATGGTATCAATAAAAACTTCAGACCGCCCCGCAAAAAATGAGCCCCCATACAGCTCTGTACACATAAATACCAAAAAGTTATAGGGGTCAAGATATGACAAGGAAAAAAAAAAAGGGCAACTTTCTAATTATTTTATCACCATCTAAACGCAGGAAAAACTATACATATTAGGTATTGCCGGATTCGTACTGACCAGTAGAATGAAAGTAACCGGTCATTTTTAATGCACATTGAACGCTGTAAATAAGAAACCCGTAGAACTGTAGCGGAATAGCGGTTTTCTTGCAATTTCACCCCATTTGGAATTTTTTTCCCGCTTCCCACTACACCATATGCAATATTAAATGGTGGCGTTGGAAAGCACGACTTGTCCCACAAAAAACAAGCCCTCATACAGCTATGTGAACAGAAAAATAAAACAGTTATGGCTGTTTGAAGGCAGGGAGCGCAAAATGAAAATGCAGAACCTGAAAAAACCTCCGGGGGTGAAAGGGATAGACACTAGTCACACAACCCTTGAGTAAGCAGCTTGATGTAGCAGAGTAATTGGGGCAGATCTCTAAATCTATATGAGGTGTAGGGCTGTTTCTCGCTTTGTTAAAATGAGATTGCCAATGTACTATAATATTATGTGATGTATGAAACATTATTGTTAAATATTTTTGGGGTAACACAAGTTTCTACTTCTTTCACTACCTTGATTTTTAAATTATTGTGATATGCCTGCTTCACTAACCACTTGGAGAACAGAATGTGTACACAGTCTAGTTATCAATAACATTTTGGGTGGTATGATATTAGTGCTTGAAAATATTAAAATTCTGTGAATTAGGGGTTTGTACTTACGGGACACCCATAATGAGTGGTCTTCCCAAGGGCCTGGGGAAAACTCCTCATCTCCCCTGACGGTTGGAGCTACAAAAGATAAAACAAATTTAGCTTATATTTTGAAGACAGAAGTTCCACCCATCACACTTTTTAGTTTACCTACCTTCTACCTCTGGTATTTGGGGTGGTGGTGTTGACGGGGCAGGTGGGGTCCTCTCTCGCTGGGGAGGAGGTGGGTCAGAGGAGCTCCTCTGTGGTGCAGCAGCTATCAAAAATCATTAAATAATGGACTTACATTCAACTCAAATGAACAGTTGTAACTTCTGATGTTGATACATGGGAATAGTTTGTGGCTGGATCCCATTCCTAACCACTAGTTCTCTTATATCACTGCAGCTGCACTCCCACATAGCCTGGATTAAAAAATAATTAAATATGTTTACACTTACTAGAAGCAGAAGTAAATCAGGGGCCGTCTTGGCACGACTCTGCCAGCAACGTTGGTTACGTTGTTGACGTTGCTCTGCAACATAAATCCGTACACAATTGTTATGATGACCATTTTTAATACTAAAATATATACTACTATAAAGATATTATGGGTGAGAGGAGGGCGATATGATGTGGAGTGGGCATTTCATGTGAAGGGAACATAGAATAACTGGGGTGAATATTTGATGGAGGGGGCATTTGTTGGGAGGGGTGGGCGGTTGAATGAATTAATAAAAGATGTCTGTGTGTCACATTCTGCAGGTACTAACATAACAAATATAAATATAGCACATATAATGCACTAATATACCATAGCTCCAGTCCCAACAGTTCCGGATTCGGCAGGACAGTCAGGATTTTAGCGGCTGTGTCCGGGAACGGGTGGCTATGTCCCGTGGTTAGCTGTCTTTGCATCCATAGGAAGCAGAGACGGGTGACGGTAAGCAGGGAGCAGTCCCTTCACCTTCCCCGACGTCCAGTATAATGTCTCCTTGTGGCCCCCATACAGTATAATGTCTTTTCCTTGTGGCCTCAAGTGTTTTTTTCCTCTAAATGGGTATTTATCGCGTTAAATTTCTTAATATCATTATTGTGGGAATATTTTTGATATCGCCCACTCCAGACACATTAGCTGCAGCATTAGCAGTTACTTTCACACTAGCACTAGAGATCCAGCGGGCTGTTACGGCCGGGAACAGCCCACCGGATCTCTCTGGATCCGGCATTTGCCTGACACAAACGGGAGAATGGCCAGCCCCATTAACAATAATGGGGGATGGCGCTGATCCGGCCGCTATCCTGCAAGAACGCCAGGAATTCGCAGGACAAATACCGTGGAACAGCCTGCCGGATCACCACATATGTGAAAGTAGCCTAAGGCAAATTACTCGGAAAGGGGCATGTATCTGAGAATACCTTCACTTGTTTGAGTGGAGTTAGAGGCGTGGCCTAGCATGAAAGAAAATTGCTGCAGCGCACCATGCATGCCCACGTTGTCCTTCTATACGGTTTTCATTATTGGCACTGGTACATATACAATACAGTACACAATTGTTTTTACTTTTCAAATATTTTGTTACTCACCCTGTCGTATCTCTGCGCGAATCTGAGTAAGCCGCTCTGGGCACTTGTATTTTAAATCGGACCATTTCCTCTGAATCTGGCCGGGTCCGCACAGTGTCGAAATGATGGCGCAAGCCTCGTATCACCTGCTGGATCACCTCCTTTTTATGCTGGTTCGGGTGATGGTGTGTCCCATCATAATCCTGGCGGTCCATCATCCGGGCCATGTATTTAAGCTCTCCAGAGCTAAATGCAGCTGAACGCCTAGATGCCATTTTGGAAAAATCGCTGTGCCTCATAGGACTGTACGCCGCGGCCTAGCGTCGTGCGTGCATGCGTATTACGCATTCGCGAGACAATAGTACGCTAAAGATTCATACGCTCATGTATGTGTTCAGTTAAGTAGCGTACCTTTAACAACACTAGACTGTATGTTCGTTATTTGTACAGGAATGTTCACAGACGCTGTGTATGCGTACGCTCATGTGTACGTATTCAGTTCAGTAGCGTACTTTTAACAATGCTTAGACTGTATATCCGTTGATCTAAACATAAGTGATAAATCCTGACACACATGACTATTAACTTCTATTAGATCGTAATCACCCAGCTTTCTTAGGCCCCGTTCACATGGGCGAGATTTCCGCGTGGGTGCAATGCGTGATGCGAACGCGTTGCACCCACACTGAATCCTGACCCATTTATTTCAATGGGGCTTTTCACATGGGTGAATTTTTTCACGCATCAGTTCGCCATTGCGTGAAAATCGCAGCATGTTCTATATTCTGCGTTTTTCACGCAGCCCTGGCCCCATTGAAGTGAATGGGGCTGTGTGAATAACGCATTGCATCCGCACGCAAGCGCGGATGCAATGCGTGATTCACTGATGGTTGCTAAGAGATGTTGTTTGTAAACATTCAGTTTTTTTTATCACGTGTGTGAAAAACGCATCAAAACGCTTCGCACCCGTGCGGAAAAAAATGAACGAACGTACGCAATCGCAGTCAAAACTGAGTGACAGCTTCTCTATGCTTGCAAATGGTAATGGTTTCACTCTTCGTACGCAACAGCGTATAGAGTAAATGATACGTAGCAATAGCGTACGCTTTATCGGACAAGGTCCTGTCGCTCCTTGCACTGTCTCTGCCTGCTCCATGAATGCTGACCCTTGTGTTTCCTATTCATTTCTGTGGTATTTACATCACTTTCAGAGGTTTTCAGGTGTTTAGGCAACCTTGTGTGCGAATAACTTTGGTCCACTGCAAAAATGCTCGTATCTCCCATTGACTTCAATAGAATTTGTTATTACGTACGAATATACAAATATTTTGAAAAATTTGTTCCGAGTACCAAGCACACGAAAATTTTAGTATTCGCTCATCTCTAGTGATCTCACATTCCCGGGCTTCTTACTTTCACTTTTTAACTTTCCAGCCGCCATTTTAGGAAAACCCCAGTTGTTACCACGAAGCACAAGGAAATTCAGCTTCATTGCAAATCAACATTTTTTCTAAAATGTGGAACACATTTCTCTTTGAATGCTTCGCTAACACTAATATAAATAATACTTGATTAAATTTAAAGCTATGCACTAGAAAAACGGTTCTGCATTTGTTACAAGCAAAAGAGCCCCTGTTGTCCAAGTATGGGGGTCTGGCATTGTAGTCTATCCCCATTAAAGTGAAATGGGTAAAATTTCAGTGCCAGGCATAGCTTAACTACAAGATTGCTGCTGATTCTGGTTCAAAAGCAGAACTTTGTTTTCTAAAGTTGCATCCACCATTGTCATTGTAATGCATATTAGGTTTTTAAATAATGAAACGTGCAATTTTTTTTAATTGAACAATATAACTTGTTTTCTTTTATATATGTTGCAGATAATAAACAGGACTGAAGAATGTTGGTCTGAAAACCTTGCCTTGAATGGAGACACTTCATTAAGAAGTTGACTTCCTCTTTGCACAGGCATCAAACAGAAGCTTTTTTTTTCCTTTTTATTTTTTTCTAACTTGCTCAACAGTGTTTTTTATGTGCTGTGCAAAAACAAACAAAAACAAAACAATGGAAAAGAAAAATGTTCAGTTATGTAGTTTGACAATTTTATTTTTGCTACTCTTTCTTATTGAATACACACCAAGAGAAACACAATGCTGGGTCATCATTTCATCTGGAACTTGGTGTACGATGAAATCTGAAGCTATACAGCAGATAGTACAGACATTAGGGAACAGTGAAACCGATGTTGAGGAGCCGCACTTCAGATGGAACCATAATTGTCTTCCTCTATAGTTAAGCAAAACCGCCTCTTTCTTGTATTTTGTTTCAGATGTCTTTCTTTTTTATTATTTCTTCTTCCATAAGAATGATTACCATGAATTCTTATTGCCTTAATTTTAAGGACAGATCACAAAGAAAGAGATCAACATCCTAATGGGACATAAGGCATGAGATTCAGTACTTTAATTGTATCCCACAACTGTTGACTTTAACCATTGGTTTATAGGGTTAACATAATTGTACAGATTGACATGGGAAAAATGTCTTCTTTCGAAGAAACATTTTGCTGGAAAAAAAAAGGTGGTTCTGCAATTTAAAGGAAATTCTGGACTTTTATGAATTTTATTCTAAATGTTAAAACAAAAATATAGTTAGCCACAGCTTTTTACATTGGGTCAATGGACTAAAAAATGGGAAAAAATACACTAAAAGCAACTGCATCTGACAGTCATGCAGTTTTTTGTTGAATGCTTTTTTTAATTTCATTTTTCAGTTTATTAACAAAGTGTGATTGCTAGCAAAGGCATTAGTGCTTTCTATCTGCAGTCTTTTTTATAAGCTTTAAGAGATTTTTAGTCAGCTTTGCTTGTCATATTGCAAAAAAAGAAAAAAATTCAATAGTTGTGAAATTAGGAGTTTATGGGTAAAAAAAATTGCAAAAAAGCAATAGCTAGAAGAAATTGTTGACAATTTCTGTAGTATTTCCAAGTTGTGATCAAATGCAGCCTACGGATGGCCAATTTTATACCAAAGATGAAGTGACACCCTAAAGCAGATCTGAAACAGTGTTTTGGTTTTTATTTTATTTTTTATTTGACCTACATGGCCGGACCAACTCTTTATTCTCTGTTTAAGCTATTTTTCATTGGTATCTCGTGTCATATATACAGTATTGTTTGCAAAATAATGGTAAGTTGGTAAAGCTGAACCCTGCTGATTGCCTGCAGTCCAGATAACAGCTATCATTTACCTATTATGAAAATTTAGTTTTTTTTCTAGCATGACGTTTCCTTTGTGTCTTCCTTAATTTTCTAAGTAGACCTCTTAGAAGCTTTGTAAATGGCAGCTTATTTAGTTTGCATTTTAAGCGTTGTATGTCATTTTTAGATGAACCATTGACAATCAGTTTATAAAAAAACTTATACCATAGACAATATATTTCCACACATTGAATTTCATATTTGTTTTCTCATTTCATTAACAATTGCTAAAAGGGCTATAAATACTTAACGGAAACTACCACAAATATTGTGTTTTTCCTCTTGTAACACCAGATTTACTATTTTAAGTATACTATAGGACTGGCCAAGATAAGTGCCAATACGGATATCACTAGTTAATCTTATGTTTTTTTTGTTTCACAATTTTTTTGAAAACTCAAACAAGAGACAAAAATACAATTTGGTGACAGTTTCTTTTTCACTCAAAATGCAAAGCCCTTTTTATGATGTTATGAATTATGTATAAGGCTATGTTCACACTAGCATCATTGCTTCCATTCATAACTGATAGATACCTTTGACTTAAACGAGTTGTCCTGTTTTAGCAATAAACTGGACAACTCTGGGGAGTAGCCTAACAGAAAAAAAACAGTATTACTTATGCACTTACACTTGTTCTAAAACCACATAACCCCTTTAATTTTAGTTATCATTAGGTTCCAGTTGTAGTTTTGGGATTTCTTTGATGTCATGAATAGTGGTATAAAGCTTGCCATCAAAAATTTCAAACCCTCTAAGGGAATGCAAATAATGCCAATGTGAACAAAGCCTACAATATATATTATTAACTGACTACCTTAGCTGACTGTTAAGATGTTCAAATAGCACAGATTCAGAAACTAACTCAACTATCTACTTTTAACAACCTGGTGATTCACAAGTCATTCACAAAATCATTCGATCCACAATTAATTTATACGACTCCAATGTCACTGACAACATGCAAATGACACCTAAAGAAATACTAATAAAGGCAAATAAAAAAATCACTATATGAGTGAACAGTATAGCCAAAAAGTGCATATATAAGAGTTAACTAACCCCCCTAAAATCATAAACTTGTAGAAACAATAAAAATGTTTATCTAGTTCCAGATTCCTTTTAATACTCAACCTTTCAATGACCTCTACTCTGCCAAGCTAAATTACTAGAAAATATTTTATAGTTTGTATTCCAGGGAAAAATCATGAAAGGTTTTTATCTGACAATGAGAACACATGGCCGAAGATATGTATAAGACAGTTATAGGAAGGTGAATATAACTCCAATAGTGTTAACTATTAGTGTTCTGACGGTGGAGAAGACAGTAAAAGTTCAGATTTAAATGCATGATTGGGAAAGGCTTAGTACAATGGACAGGTTTTTAATAAAAAAACAAATTTTAGAATAAGTTGTGTACGGAGTTTCCCAGGATTGAAAAGGACTTTTTATTTATTTATTTATTTATTTTAAGCACTACTCTTGTCCATTGGCTATACCTGGTATTGCAGCTCAGCTCCATTCAATTTAGCACTGAACTACGTAAAATACCCAAGCTGATTTTTTTCTATCAATTAAGAAATATTTTTATTTCGGCCCATTTAATTCAAAACTGTATCTAGTTATTTTTTTCTATGTGATTGTTTCCGTATTTGCTATAGTCTTTTTGAAGGTGTTGTTTGCTCCATGATAACTTTTTATTATTCAAAGAGCATATGTTAGCAGGAACAACTCTATTAATAATGCCTGGTGGGTTTTGTACTTCTGGAGACAAGATATGCCAATTATGCAGATCCTGAGTAATTTCAATTATTATTATTATATAAATAAGATCTTCCGTGCTATGAAGGGCCACATTTTTCTGCCACCTCTCTGCATTACTCTTGACTGACAGACCTATAATCTCTCACCTGCTCCATAGATTACACTATCGGAGCTTACACAGGACATTTGCTGCTCATTATTACACATGACTATTGTGCATGCATTGATGACATCACCCTCCACCTGAATGATGCCGATCTCTTTGGGTGGATGATCTCGTCTATTGCTATAGTAGATATTATCCTGATGTATTATGACCTTAATTATCCCATCGAATCTTGGTAGAATCTTGGCTGGAATGAATATAATTTTCCATATCTTAAAATAATGTGGTTGAAGATAAATTTCTAAAACCATAATATAAATTATTTCATAAATATACAGTTTGCAAGGGAATCAAATAGTTTATTATACCATGTCAAACTGGGATTGCTAAACTAAAAACTACAGTAAGCTTCAAAGACAGCGTAATAGACTCGTTTCTGCAAAAAAAGTGAATATGTGTATGTTCAAATACAAAAAGTACAAAATTTTAATTTTCAATGTGACACCCCCTTCCCATTGGATTTTTATTGCAATTATGTCATGACATCTACAGTGCCTATGGTTCAGCATATTGTACTGGCTTCTTTCTTTTTCATATAAATTACAATATATACGGTGCATTTTCTTAAGTGACACCTTGTTTTCATTGTTCCAGAAAGCCTCAGTAATCACGAGCACTTAGTGTGTGGCCGATGGTTAGGGAAGAGACTTCATGTCTGGTTCAGAACCTGCTGCTATTTTTACTTGTGTATAAACTAAACATCTATTCACTTTAAGCTGCTATTGGAAGATTCTCTATTTAAGAAAAATCATGCCTGGGGCATATTTTTTTTTCTAAAACTGTGCAGTGTGTAATGGTGACATAATGTAAATGTTTGCATTGTTAAAGTCTAGAAGATGTTCCAATGTTTTTTTTTCTTTTTAATTCATTAGAACATTTATTTAAAAATGAATATATTTTGTGTTCCAGGTCATATACTTTTCAAAATATGTAAGGGCTAAATATACCATTGGGAGATGTATAGAATAAAAGGTGAAATACTGTAAGTCATTAAAGATATTTGAAGAAAGCTACTTTTATGTTCTAGTTACATTTGCCATTGCCTTTGAAGTGTCATATTTTGTAGTTTTATATGTATCCACGCTTTTGTCAAATCACCCAAATGTATATTTAGCATTAAAATGTTCTTTATGTCAGCATGAATAAAAAAAGAAAAATCAGAAAAAGGTGAATCATTTGCCGTGCATCTAGTTATGTGATTACAAGATGCATGTCCCATGTAAGAAAACATTTTAAATACAGCTCATTTCAAAACATTTCATTACGAAAGCCAAAATTATGAACGTTTAACATCTACATGTTTGAGGCTGTGTCACTTACTGAGGTATGTAAAAATGATTTTTAAACTACTTTGTTTAAGTTATTGACTCTAATGTGGAAAGGGAATTCCAGTCTCAGCCATTCATTGCTCAGATTGGAATACACATCCTTTGTGACAGTTCTGTACTGAAAGGGATAACAGAATCTGTCATCAGTTTTCTGATGCCCTAATCTTTAAGTCCTAACAACTCGTGTGCATACCAATGAGTCCCCATATTCATGAGTTCATAGCTCTCCCCGCCCACCTGCCTCTGATTGACAGTTTTACAACTGAGTCACCAGCAGGTGGGTGAGGACAGCCAGGAGCTCATGAATATAGGGACTGATCATTATACACTGGAGCTGCTCTATACAAGACTTTCCCAAAATGGCCGTGTCAATTAAAGAAAGTGACCAAACATTTTGCTAGCGGGATATGTCACTCGTTTATGTTGTTCTTAGAACACAATAAAACTGGTGACAAAGTCCTTTTAACGTGACGGCCGAGTGGACTGTTCTACACTATTCACATAGCTCCTATTCACTTAAATGGCAGTTCCAAAAACATTATAGTAGGGCCAACTAGGCTATTTCTGTAACCCAGGGCTACTCTATATGCTTCATAGGATGGATATTCCAATCTTTGCAACGAATATTTGAGATGAGAACGATTTTTTAATGTCCATCTCTTAGCATCTTTAGGGAAACACTGTGGAACAGATATCTGATACTAACCATGTCTTATAACTAATCCATAATAGATATGTTTTTTTTGTTTGTTTTTTTTATCGAAGTGTCTGATGCTGAATGATAAATCTGGTGGATGTTAAGACTGTCAGGTTTAAGTTTAAAGCACCTACTGTATTAGTTGGCCAAAATGTGGCTGCAATTCTAGCGCACATTTCTGGTGGACCACTCCACTTCCTCACTAAGTCATTACTGCATGTCCAACAAGGCGGAAAAAGTGTCCTAAACACAATAAATGTGGACAATGGCATGGACACCAGTTTTAGGGGAAAATTCTACCAGAATTTTAGCCCATTTTAAATGGTAAATCTCCCTTTCTCTGCTAATTGATGGCATATCTTAATAATATTAAAGGATTTAAGGTGACCCTCCAATTGAAGAAAAAAACTGAAACAGAACACTTACATGTTGATCTCCCTTTTATATTGTTAGCTACTGATTTGCAAACTCCCATGCTCCTCTTCTGTGATCCAAGGTGGTCAGAGCATTTCTTAGACTTTCTGATGCATATAGTGAAATTACAGTAGTAGTCCAAGCCACTTCCTATTTGTCCAGCAATTCTCTCAGATTGACCAGCACCTTTCATGTAAGCAGTGGTGGCCAATCCAAAAGCAATAGGAACTGTTTTGTAATAGCAAATGACAACTATGCATGAAGTAGTCAGAGAAGTGGTGAAGCCATATTGGTTGACAAAAGAGGAGCCCAGGAGTTGGTGGAACTGCATCTAAAACAAAAAAAAGGTGGAACCATATAAATGTTCTAGTTCTAGCTCATGGAGAGCATTACAGATGGGTATTGACCAGTATGTTTGTGAAAAAATGCACTTGTGCTGAAATATAAAGTTCCTATTCAGCTATTTGTCTGTGCCTGTCTGCTCTATCTCAATCTTGATACTGCTCACTCCACTATCTCCTGAGAACAGAAGGATTAGGCAGTTGAAATTCAACTTGCCTAATCATTGTCTCCTCCAGTGAGAATAGGGAGGCTCATATGCATTAGTTGGTTGACCAGACCCACTGAAATTGGTGGGTTTGGCTGACATAGATCTAATATGAAGCTTTATTTGTCTGGACCACTAAATGTCATATTTGGAGGAATACAAAATTAAATAGATATTTACTTGGACCTTCTGTTTTTGTTAGAAGGGTCCCCAAACAATGATTGATCAGTAATCTGCAAATAAACCTAGCAGCAAGTAGTCAATTCCGTAGGAAAATTCAAGCCATTCAAAGCTCTCATTGAAATCAATGAGTAATACATAGATCTGCACTCTGAGAGATATTCTGGTCCCACTAATACAGTAGATCCCTAATAAAACATTTAAAATGGATTTTCAGGCCCAGAAATATTTATGTAATGTAGGTAAACAGAACCTAAACCATACAAATAATGCAGTTAATGGTACTGTGACACAAATCTACTACAGAAATAAATAACATATTACTTCTGTGTCCACAGAGCTGAATTTTCCTTAAATTTTACCTTTAGCACTGTTTCTGAAACCAGGATAGCTAGTGTCTTCTTGCTCCTGATTTCCTTAGATGTTCACTATACCGTTGATGTGCTACTAGGCAATGCACTTTCTGTTAAAGCAGCGCCATCTAGTGGATCCATAAAAAAATAATCATTTTTTCTTCTGCTTTTGCATAACCTATATCCTACTAATTCTTCATCATCTGACAACTCTGTTATATGCTGACAGTAACTTGATAAAACATTTATATACTATATATAAATGAAAACTACAAGGATGCCTATTTCTTCACTATACATTAAACAATGGCACCACTACCTGTTTAAATTGCTTTTATAAGACCAATTGAACTATTTTAATACCATATACTCTCTGCCAAAGGAGTACTACATACAGTAAAATCTCCTTGAGACTTCTCAAAATTGGAGAAGTGATCTTTTCAATGAGCAAAAGCAGATGTATGACAGAGAAATCTAATTTAGGTCAGGTTTGGCCTTTTTGGAGAGTTTCTGCAAAATATTTCAGGCATTAGGAGTGAAAATCATTTCCTCCGTAAACATGCATGCTTGGTCAAGTATGCTTGTTTATTTCAAAGGGGGCAGTTGAAAAAGTTGCTGACAAGACCCCTCTGGTAAGAGTTTATTTCTTGCAGGACCAAAGGATGGTAAACATACATCCATAATCCTTCCTCATCCCAAAATCTGCTGTCAGTTGACAGGCAGTAAGCATCAGATTTGACTGACATTGAACCTAAATGGGTTGTCCCAAAATATAAACTTATCTCCTACCTTGTGGCCAAATACAGTGCTCAGCTATCTCCAACAGTCACATAGAGAATGCATGGAATGATAGCATGCAATGTTGAGCGACTCAAAGTTCACAAAGGGGACTTTGATCCGAATTTCATGTAAAATTCCAAAATGCCAAAAAGCCAAATTTCCTTCTGATTTGTGGTAGGGAAACAATTTTGCTTGAATGGCGGTAAAAGAGTTAAAAAAAATCATACTTACCTAATCATTTTGATAGCAAAGAGTCAGCCGCCATCTTGATTGAACATCTTGTGCAAAATCCCATGCACGGTGACCTATGATGTCACCACGCTGCCCAACATGATCGTCATCACGGGCGGCGGAAAATTTTGTGTTAGATCCACAATCAAGATGGTAGTGGAGGACAAGATGCAATCAAATCAAATGGATTTGCAATCAAATGGATGAGGTAAGTATAATTTAATTGTTTTTTTTTATTGCAAACACTAAAATACTTTAATATGGATCTCAGATGCAATCGCAGCTCCCTGTCATTGCACCCACTACTTACAAAGAAATGCACTTCGTGACAAAGTAATTTGTCACTAAGCAAATTTTTTCATAAAATTCGGCAAAGCAGCTGAATCGAATTTTTCAATGCTTCAACTCATCACTAGTAGCATGCATGCTCAACAATCGCTCCAGGGAACTCAGGACCTCTATTCTCATAAACAGTGTGGAGGGTCTCATTGCTTTGGGTAGGGGATCAGGTTATATTTTGGGACTGCCATTTTAAGAGTAAGTCTGATAAAAATCCTTTATATTTGGTTTCAATTGCTTTCCATGTAAACTTTCTGTATAGATGAAATTTATAACTATATATAAGGACCATGGTCAATGCATAATGTGTTGTCTGGATGAGCGTTGCAGGGAAATAGGTCGAACTAGAATGTCTTTTACAACATTGCTTATAAATTATTTTAAATATATAAAAATTATAGATTAATACTGGACATTAAATCATGAAGCAAATAAAAAGTAAGCAAAAAATGATAAATTAAATCTTAACTTCACAATGTCGTGAAATGTCCAGCTTTCTAATATTTAAGGGATGGGAAAAAAAGGAGCTTGTTGACTTGATGTATTTGGAATTGCACAAAATAGATTTCGTATTTGAGAATGTTCAATCTAATTGAGGTAATATTTGCATTGGAGAGTTGGAACATTTTACCAATATTTGCTTATCCAAATTGAGAGTCATTCTTTCTCGGTTTGGTTTGTTAATACTCTGCACTAGCCGGATGTAATGTGGAAATCAGTCCATCAAAATCACAGTTCAAACATGGCTTGTTTAAGAAGTGAAAATTATATGTGTGATCCATGGCAGGTCAAAGCAATTCACTCATCATTGGAAAAGTCTGTTGTTTTCTTCAGAATTTCTGATTTTCATTTCCAGTTACTGCAAGCAGAAAAGTTTATAGAGGATATTGCATTTAAAGGCTTATCCATCTTCACAATCAATATTTTACTGTGTCAACTCTTCTAAAATGAAATTCTGCCATAGGTTTTGATGAAAAAGGCCCTAAATTCTTTTTCTACAGCTCTTATGCAGACCTATGTGCCTCCAAGGAAACAGTGAAGACCCAAATCCTGTGTACTCTAATCCTGCAGACAGGATTAATCTAATCCTCTTTCACCTCACCCCTATTGTCCCCTACATGGTTGGTTATCAAGAAGTAATGTAGGAGACATATACAAAGAAGTATGACTACAGTAGACTACACAGGGTTTGTTTGTGGTCTGTTACCATGGAGATGTTTGCTCAGGAGCCATATATACAAAATGATAGGACAGACACATGGAGATAGTTGCTGCATTTATTTTAGATATAATGAGATAATAAAAAAATTGCTTGTGAAAGTGTACAAAGCACACTCAGCTGTGGTTCTGACTATAGGCACATCCTTTTATCCTTTTACTCTTCTATCATGCAATAGAAAGGAGAACAATTGATCAAGCATTTTGCTGGACAATTATGGGGTGTGTTTGTGCCTTTGTATATGTCTATATATATATGTACATATACTGTGTTTATGTATCCATATGCAAATATAGGTGTATCTTAGAGATGAGCAAATTTCTTTAAATTGTTTTAGGTCCGATTCTAATGATTTTTTGATAAGATTAAAATAAATCCGATCAGAATCAAATGTGGTCAGATTGCCCTGAAAAGCTTTGTATGACGCTCTATGGTCTCATTTTTTTCTCTCTTGTCTTTCTTTTCATAATTATTTTCTCTTTTTCTCTTTCCCCTGACATACATAGCTATGAGCAAACACATGGCTTACGGTTTTAATAAACAGCCTATTTAATAAAACACTACACTGTAATGTGTACATTACATTTGTTTGACTTTTGAAAATCACAAAAAATACTCTAAAATTGTCCCTTATTGGGGTAGATGTCAGTGTTTATACACATATGTTAGGATAAGACGAAGCAATGACTTGTTCTGAACAATCGGTCCAACAATTATTACTTAATGGGGGCAGATGCTTGCCTGTGTTTATAAACACGGAAAAAGATGTGGCGTGTTGAATAATTCTGAATAATATAACTGGTGATGCTGGAAATATGTTTATTGTACACTTATTAACTGAAAAAGTTTTGCAACAGGCTTTGGAGGAAAAATTGCTGGCTCCTGCACATTAAAAAGAGTATTGTCTCTTTAAAAACTGATTTGCAATGCAATACAGTCTGTATATCTATCTATCTATCTATCTGTCTATCTATCTATCTATCTATCTATCTATCTATCTATCTATCCAGTTCGAGCCCTTGTAACATACACAATAAACAATCAGGGGCACATTTATTAAGGCCGTCCCACCCCCTTCCCCACCCACACCACGCCTACATATTTATATCTGGCATGAGCAGGGAGAGGTCGCAGACTGCAGCGCAAAGAACCTTTGCATCGCAATCTGCGCCATAAATACGCCTATTTAGGTGTATTTCTAATTAATAAATGACCCCCTATATTCCTATTGCTAAAACCTATCTAGTTATTCAGTCTAAATACTTTTTTATTTTTCCAATACCTAACACTGTCCCTGTAAGACCCTAAACCGGCTGTATTGTGTGTCTGTGACAGACACATGCTGTTAGAATGGTCTCTTTTCTTAGGACCTTACATGATGCCTACTAGGCAACTCAACATTGTCCCTCATGATGTGGATGACTGCAAGGCATTATCGACAAGCCCACCAACCAATGTCTGGCACAGGGTCATGTTATCCTCCATCTTCATCTTCCCTGCCTTGTTCTTCTCACAAGTATACTGAATTTGATATGTAAAATAGTGGATACTGTTTTGCGTG
This sequence comes from Rhinella marina, assembly GCA_900303285.1. NCBI lineage: Eukaryota > Metazoa > Chordata > Amphibia > Anura > Bufonidae > Rhinella > Rhinella marina. The sequence continues at coordinate 32,143 of ONZH01022170.1, read as the reverse complement.
ATTCTAACTTCACCTTCATTTGGATCAATTTTTTTTTTAGAAATTCTGAATGAATTTGATTCATTTAGAATTGATTTGCTCATCTCTAATGTATCATCCTATGTGTGTGCCTGCTTGTGTGTATGCTTGTATAACAATGCATAGTATGTGTATGTTTGTATTTTTATGTAAATTAAGTATGATTTACTTTGTGTCATAGAAGATGGAAAGTGAGTACCATAAGCAGCTCGAACAACCCATGATTCATTTTTGCTCAGATTCAGTTTACATTGGAAATGTCACAATGATGAAGTGTCATTGTGAAAATTTGGTTTTATATATCTACTACCCACTAAACTAGTAAAGGATGTAGAAAATATTTAAAATTTTAAATTTCAAAAGTTGAACAGTCATGGAACTATGCATACAACGTTGCATTCCAGCCCCCAGAAGAGCATGTATCAAGTATCAATTATAAACATTCAGCAGTTGTCAGGGAATTCATTTATCCACTCTAGATAGCTTAGGTTACATAGAATTTCTAAAAAGGTAGAGAAAAAAAAGTGTTGAATAAAGACAACATTTGTAGTTAAATGGGGTGGTATGAGATTAGAAAAACATGGCTGCTTTTTTCCAGAAACTACACCACACCTGTCCATGGGTTATGCCGGTACAGTCTCACTGAAGGAAAGATCATTAAGCTGAAATACCGCATACTACCTGTTGACAGGTGTAGCACTGTTTGTGGAATAGAGAAACATGACATCATTTTGGTTCCTTCAAACATTCTTCTAAAGTCTAATGCACTTCTTATGAGCATCCACTATTGTATTTTGTGTATATTTCAGTTTAACCTGTTAGTGACTGCCAATACACCATTTTAGGGCAGTCACTAATGTGCCTAAGTTTAGGCCGCTGTTTTTTTATGGCATCCTAGTCTAAGTGCTACATGGGTTTTCCATGCAGTGGAGAGCACAAGCCCAGCTCACTCATGAGGGCTGGTCTTCTGCTCTAATGGCCCACCATTTAACTTATTGATGCTGTGGTTAACAGTAATGGCAGCATCTAAGTGGTTTACATAGAGGGCCCCTAATTTTTCCTGCACTGTATGCCAAAGGAGCAGCCTGATAATACCTGTCAGTATCCCACTGACAGTATATAGTACACTGTACTACATAAGTAGTATAGAGTAGTATGTGAGCGATCAGAAGATTGTGGGACTAGTAAGTGGTAAAAATAAAAGTTAAATAAAATTTTATGAAACAAATATCTCCAAGTTAAAAAAATACATATTTTTTCCATTGGAAAAATGCTTTACAATGGAAAAAATGCAAACATAAAGTCCCCTCCATATATTTGGTTTCACTGCGTCCAAAATGACTCACTAAACAATGTACCGTATGTAGTTTATTTTTTGTTTGTGATAACTTTTATGGTATTTATGTACATGTGGTTTATCATACATTTTAAGGCAAATTTAAAAAGACTATTTAAGCCTAAGCAGAAAAATATATTATAAGGCATACTAGGATAGTTTTACTAGGTCTGTAGATGGCCTAAAAAATAAATGCTCCTAATTGTATTACAATTTATGCCCAAATCTAGATATACTCAAATTAGTAAATGTGGGCTAGTGTGTTCTGAAGAAAAAGCCACTGATCACAAAAAAACACAATACCATGCCACAAACCAAAACACATGTATAGATATTCATAGGTTTCTATAGAAAAACAGCAAACAGAGCTTTGAGTGTGAAAAAGGCTAATAAAAATTTCACAAAATATTCCCATTGACACAGTGAGTGAATCCCACCTTTCAATTACTGATGATTGTTTTGCTAGTTGTACGGTATAGTGGGCAATGTGATCTCATATGTATGAGTATTGATAGATGACTCCGGATGAGCTTTAATTTGGCCACCTTGGGTGTGTATGACTTTCCATACATGCAAACTCTGCAACGTTAGAACACAGCCTAAAGGTCCTTTTCAACAGACCAATATATCAGGCGATTATCAGTAATGAACCAGACATTCCTGTTAATTGCCTGATCATCAGTGGTGATGAGGACTGCATTTACATGCATCAATCACCTGCACTTTATGGGGACAAGTGATTGATACAGTGATTGCTTGTCCCCATAGAGAATCATTGTTCCTGGGCAGCAGATCACAGGAACAATGATTTTTGGTACTGCCAGAACAACATGATCACCCAATGAATGAGAGTTTGCTTGCTCTTTGAGTGAGCACCAGCACATTTTGCACATACCAAGTATCAGGAGTGAGCATTTATGCAAATGCTCATCCCCAATAATCAGCCTGATTATCAGGTCGGGTAAAATGACCTTTAGAAAAACAGGCTGCTGCTTTGTTTGCAACAGAGGATGATTGTAGTCCCTTCAGAATGGTAACGACAACGACGGTGAACGATAGTGTGCGCAATAAATTGGTAAAATGTTTAATATACTTTGATACAACTAATGTCAATATTTCAATGAAATGTAAATAGGATTAAGAAAAAGGATCTGCTTAACCCCCTCCAAGCCCCGTCCCCCCCCCATTCACCTGCGAGAAACTCTAGTCCAAAGGCTGTGTTGGTATTGCAGTACATCCAACTGAAGTAAATGACGTAAGCAGCACTACCAGACAGGTCTACTGTATGGACACACTTTTGTTCTAATCTAAGACTTTATATTTAGAGCCCAGTGTATCTGTTATTGGCTTACCTAATCAAATGTTTGGTGTGATACAAAATGTATTTCACTTTGCATATGACCATTAAGTGGGACATCAAAGGCAAATGATTTTCTTACAGACAACTATCTCAAAAACATCCAAGTAGGATGAAAAAAAATGTGTAATACTCTATAGCTCCTTACATCCAGTACTAGGTGTACTTCGGGGCTCTCCTAGCAAATAATTTTCATGTACTTTGTGTTCACTTAAAGCAATCAAGGTGATAATTAAAGCTGCATTGAGATTTTCTCCTTTTATAGTTACATCTACATTAAATATCTTGCTCTGTATTATTCACACTACACTGAGAGAATAGCAGTTTATTCAGATTAAAGGTGCTGTTCAGGGGGATTAAATTAAAATTGGATTAAAAAATAACCATTACTCTTTTCAACAATCCCCCAACCAGTCCCATTGTGACGCTTACCAGGTCCCTGCTGCTTTCTGCTTCCTGGTCCCAGCTCAATATACAGAAAATAGTAGAAGATGCCCGACAAAATATTACTGGCCACAACAGTGATACTCTTCCAGACCAAGACCAGGAAACAGAGACCGGGGGCATACAGTATATATATATATATATATATATATATATATATATATATATATATATCCCTCTGGAAAACTGCTTTAAAAATACTGAATGCAGATCTTTTTCTACCTTAATGTTACAAGTTGTTGTGGCTAAACTGCATCTAAAATAAACAAAAAGCCAACTTGGAAAATACCCTTTTTGTGTCTACAGCTACTATACAGATATGTGTTTCCATAGTAACAGACTACAGACACTATGTAGTCTGTGTAGTCTGATCCTACAGCTATGGTACATTCTCTTCCTACCTCTCATGAAACTACCATATGTAAGAAGTAGGTAAAAGTATAAAGGCAGTATGACTACATGGACTGACCACAGTTTGTTTGTAGATTGTAACCATGGAAACACATAGGTTTGCACATGATTATTAAACATAAAAACATAAGAGATAGTTGATAAAGACTATTTTCAAGGTGCATTAAAAAATGAAATGCATTAAAAAATGAAAAGTTCAACATACCCTTTTATTCTAATTGATCATATATGCAGCTTTAGTTATGGTCCTAGAGTTTGTTTTGCTTTTCTATGTTGCTCTTTTAACAAGAAGTAGAGTATATTTTCATAAATTGCCATTAAAACCACAATTAATTATTATTTTTACAAAACCTGCAAATGGGGCACTACATACTGTATAGTAAGGGTTTGTATGGTAAGATGGTAATACTACACAAGTCATTTCATTGCCTTTATCTCTATGGTTAAAGGTTGAATTTATCTCTATGGTTAAAGGTTGAACTGGGCTATGTAAAAGTTCATAGCCTAGATTTAAAGAATAAAGTTAAGTTGAATTAAAAAAGGGTCAAAGAAAGACTGTTTTGATGACATAAATGTCTTTAAAAAGTAAGTTTCTAATAGTATGGTTTGTATGAGTTGTTTAACAAGACCCAAGTGTCAATCTGTTCTCCACTTAGGGGCTTTCTGTTTAAAAGTGGATGTGGAATTTCATCTTTTTTTTTTTATGAAGCTTTCAATAAAAAATGGAAAGAAAAATCATGAGAAGTTATTCTTTATGTTGTTACTTCTGTAGATTTAAAAAGCAGTGATGTGTGTAAAATTACCTTAATAAATATTGAACAGTTTCAATTGAACAGCCATGCATAGATTCAATATGCGGCTAAAAGACATCACCACAGGTCAGCTGGTGGAAAGGTGAGAATGTATAAAAAGAGCTCACAAAATAAATTTAATTTGAGCATGATTCTATGTTCTCGATATATATATATATATATATATATATATATATATATATATATATATATATATTCAAAAAATGCCACCATCTTGCAGAATGTGAAAATTGTTCAAAAATAATATATAGTACAGATAATCCAACGGGAGTGTTGCATTCAGGAGTGTACAAATGTTCCTTATGAGAACCAATTATGGTGCTACTTAACACTACCATCCCCTTAATGTGAGCCTGTCATGCTGAACATAGTGTCTGATCTACAGGCAGCATGGCACAAAGCGGAAGTAGTTGAGCAGATTGACAAATTACTTTGTAGGAAAAGATTCAATAAAACTTGTATTTTATTCTTTTATACTTCAGCAATTTATATGCTTAGGAGTCTAGAGTGCTGTTCTATTCTATGGTTGACAGCCTTCCCTGTATGAGTATACATATAGACATATCTGTCAATTGCTGATTAGGACCGCCCTTTGGAGTTCAATGCTTAGAAAGTGCAGATGTATAAATGAAAAAATACAAGCTATAGTGAATCTTTTCCCACAAAATTATATATCAATTTAGTCCTGCTCTATAGCATGCTGCCCACAGATAGAACAATGTAACAGGTTCTCTTTAACCATCTGAGGTGGGAGAACTCTCCATGATTCTTGAATAAATTCCTAACACTTTAGTTTGCTAATTTTTTAGGACTGTGGGGAAGAGATCCCAGCACAAGCACCCATCAACAATCAAATTAAGGGATGCAGTAAACCAAGGCAGGAATCCCTACTTTTTTCCATTATACAATAGGTTGGTATGGAGGGAGGCAGATCGTTCTGTTCGGAGCATGTCAGCCTAACACATGGATAAGTCTCCTAAGGTTATATGGTTTAATTAAACATACCTCAACAAAATCTGATTTCCTAACTCTTACATGGATATACTTGCATGTCCTATGATCATAATCTTTGTCCAACCCTTACGTCGTGGTGGCAGTACGGTTTTACTGGTTTTCCTCTTTCAAGCGATGATCATGGTAAAAGACAGATAACTCATCTTGCATGTAATCTTCACACATCATTCACACATTAATAACAGGTAAGTTTGCAAGAAGCCATGCTTGACGGGATAAATTGACACACTTTAGAACTTGCCATCACTATGCATTCTCCACTTCTTTAGCTGGCCATATACAATAGATAAATGTTGGTCGGACCTGTTGCAGTGATTCTAGCTGACTTAGCCCCAATGTCAGAAGTCTGGAGAAATAGGGATAAGAAAGTTGGTTTTCAACTGCCTGATCATTTTCTTATTGTGGATTTGAGGAAACACCTACCAGATGCTTTCCCCCTTCTCCCTGTTCAGGCGAACTGAGAATATATGTGTATGGAGGAAGTGGGAAAAATAGCTGTTCACCTGAAAACTATCTAATGTGTATGACTAGCTATAGTGTTTGGCATCTTTATCCCAGTTGGCATGTAGCACAACAAACGTTCATATGAATCTTGCTACAACTTTAATTCTAGAGCCAGTTTTTAAGTAATTAACATATTCACTGTAATCCAAACACATACCTGTTTCACCTATTCTTATGGCAAATTAGCTGTTAATAATGAGATCAATTGAAACTTACATGTACCACACTTTGTTAAAAGTCAAAATGTCCACGTTAAGCTACATATTCACTGGAAACATTGGATTCTGAGCAGCAAGTCTGTGAAAACACCTAATTTACACTACCTTCATTCACACTGCTGTAACCATCTGAAAAAGAAAAAAAAAACTACAAAATTCTGTTTTTTCATAGTACAACAACCTGGAGGGGAGTCACAGGGCCAGAGGATGGGAGTGGCAGTTGTGGCCCTGAATGTGGTAGTAGTATTAGTACACAGGTCACATTGCCAATTTTCTTTCTGGCTTTTCCCGGGCCATGCATAGTGAATGGGGGGCATACCCCCCTCAGGGTCCAAGGCAGGAGGGCAAATGTAGGGGCTAGCAAATGGTGAAGGTGATAACTAGGTTGGTTGCAATAAATAAAGCATATCTTTACTGAATTGATGATAGGTATAGTAGAACATATAGCAGCAAAGGCACAATTCTAAAGTTTAAAGAAAATACATAGAATGCAACCGCACACTGCTACCAGATAAAGCACAAAATGCCATAGTGATATAGAGTATTCCAAAGCTCATGCTATGCTTGTTTGATAAATCTTGGCAAATATATTTTGTGCAAAATTATCTGAGCCCATTCACCGGATCGTCAAGGTGTTCTCTGCAGAATGGGAACCTAACACTATCTCCTGCCTGTTATGTGCCAGACTTGGCTTCCATATAATCAGGGGGTGTTTTGTTCCACATGCATGTAGTATCCACTCTGCCTTTTGCCATTTCTGGTGCTTCAAAGGCCTCCCCTAGTTCAGGAATGCAGATACTAGCATGCATGCCGAATCACTCGGCTTCATAGTTGCACTGATTAAAAACAACCTGTGGGGCAAATGGGCTGGTAAAGAGTGCATGACCAAATGGAGTAGCCACACCTCCAGTACAAACTTACAAAGAAAAAAGAGAAATTTCAGTCAGCACATCCCAGAGTGCAGGTGCTGTTTGCTATGGCTAAATACATGTCAAAGGAAAATACATAGAATGCAACCACACACTGCTACCAGATAAAGCACAAAATGCCATAGTGATATAGAGTATTCCAAAGCTCATGCTATGCTTGTTTGATAAATCAGAGACTCTTGGCAAATATATTTTGGATTGGATTCTGAGGAGCAAGTCTGTGAAAACACCTAATTTACACTACCTTTTTAATTATCACACTGCTGTAACCATCTGAAAAAGAAAAAAAAAAAAAATAATAAAATAAATAAAATTCTGTTTTTTCATAGTACAACAACCTGGAGGGGAGTCACAGGGCCAGAGGATGGGAGTGGCAGTTGTGGCCCTGAATGTGGTAGTAGTATTAGTACACAGGTCACATTGCCAATTTTCTTTCTGGCTTTTCCCGGGCCATGCATAGTGAATGGGGGGCATACCCCCCTCAGGGTCCAAGGCAGGAGGGCAAATGTAGGGGCTAGCAAATGGTGAAGGTGATAACTAGGTTGGTTGCAATAAATAAAGCATATCTTTACTGAATTGATGATAGGTATAGTAGAACATATAGCAGCAAAGGCACAATTCTAAAGTTTGTCAAATTCTAGTTCATTTCCCAATAGCTATGTGTGGGCACTTTTACAATTTTTCCGGGATAACCATAGACATACTATTCTGTACTTGTTAGCTCTTCCTGCAATTACCAGGCTGAACGGTGCATATCTTAGACCATGATGACCATCTCAAGGTGTGGTGGGTCCCTCATTGATATTCTCTTAGTTAAATAGCTTCCTAGCAGCTTTTTAGTCTTAAGAGGGTTGTCTCCTGGTTGAGACTTCTCTCTGGGACTACTTTGCAGGAGTTCTAACACACATGTCTTGCCTAACACTCACTAACCAAGGGTGGGCTAATCCCATCATACAGGTAGCCTAACCAAGTTGCCAGTGTTAACTATATAGTGCTCATACATAGTGCACAAAGAAATAAGTGCCTAAGCAGTAAATCACATTTAACTCAGTAATATTTCATTCTCTAGGGCACTGCCCTTGCAGAACATTTACAACAGTTTCTAAATTGGCAATACATTCTTACAGTGACTCAGGGCTCCATGTTAGTGACTGGTGCAGGGATAGTGGCTAGGCCCCAAGATGGTGGCTGCAAGGTCACAGTGATTGCCATGGCATTTCAGGGCCACCAGTCTCTGTCACAGAACCTAGATTGGTGAATGACAATCAGGATTGTGATGATGGTGGTAGTTGTTCGTCAGAGTATGCTTCTAAATGTACATCTCCTAGCTGATGTTGTTAGGGAAACCCTTGATGATGGTGCAGAATGAAAACAGGCAGTTCTAATAGTTGCAGTTTTACAAAAGAGTTCTGTTCACAAGGCACATATTCATAAGGCATAGGGGCATTATACAGTTTCTTAAGTACCTTTATCCAAATGTATGTGGCATGTGCTGGGAGCGGTAGGTCTCTGTCTTTTCCTAGTGATTTCACGGCTTCTTTAAGATATATTTTTTATTTATTCCCAACCTTTTTTTAATGCACTATTTACTTACAATCTCGGTCCCTGTTCCACAGTCTTGTCTCATTCCAGTTCAATCAAAGCATTCTTTTTTCTGGTAGTCTTTACCAGCACTATTAGGGTATGGTGGGCCCTGGAATAAGCTGGGTGTGAATGCTAATACTCCAGCAGCAAGGTGTGCACACAGTACAGGTTTCAGGCCTGCTTTCTGAGCAAACTTTAGTATGTCACAAGAGCCGTTCTATCCAGGGGCATAACTAGAACTTATTGTGCCCCACAGCAAATTTTTGTAAATTTATGTGCACATATGGAAGTGTGCCATAATAGCCACTATTCATGGCAGACCAGAGGAGAGTATGCCATGTACTGCATGCTATAGTACAGAAGGCTGGCAGAGGAAGGGGTGGCAGAGGTTAGGATGGCTGGCTGGCAGCTGCATGGTATCAACGGTATACACTCAGATTGGGTCACCGTCACTAGTGGGGTATCACAGGGGTCAGTATTGGGCCCTATTCTCTTCAATATATTTGTTAATGATCTTGTAGAAGGCTTGCACAGTAAAATATCAATTTTTGCAGATGACACAAAACTGTGTAAAGTAATTAACACAGAAGAGGACTGTAAACTGCTACAGATGGATCTGGATAGACTGGAGGCTTGGGCAGAGAAGTGGCAGATGAGGTTTAACACTGACAAATGTAAGGTTATGCATATGGGAAGGAATAATGCAAGTCACCAGTACATACTAAATGGTAAAATATTGGGTAACACTGACATGGAAAAGGACCTAGGAATTTTAGTGAACAGCAAACTAAGCTGTACAAACCAGTGTCAGACAGCTGCTGCCAAGGCCAATAAGATAATGGTTTGAATCAAAAGGGGCATAGATGCCTGTGATGAGAACATAGTCCTGCTACTTTGCAAATCACTAGTCAGGCCACACATGGAGTACTGTGTACAGTTCTGGGCTCCTGTAAACAAGGCAGACATAGCAGAGCTGGAGAGGGTTCAGAGGAGGGCAACTAAAGTAATAACTGAATGGGTGGACTACAGTACCCAGAAAGATTATCAAAATTAGGTTTATTTACTTAAGAAAACAGACAACTGAGGGGAGGTCTAATAACTATGTATAAATATATCAGGGGTCAGTACAGAGACCTCTCCCATCATCTATTTATCCCCAGGACTGTGACGAGGGGACATCCTCTGAGTCTGGAGGAAAGAATGTTTGTACACAAACATAGAAGATGATTCTTTATGGTAAGAGCAGTAAGACTATAGAACTCTCTGCCTGAGGAGGTAGTGATGGTAAGTTCACTAAAAGAGTTCAAGAGGGCCTGGATGTATTTCTGGAGGGCAACAATATTACAGGCTATAGTTACTAGAGATGGGTTGTTGATCCAGGGAGTTATTCTGATTGCCTGATTGGAGTCGGGAAACAATTTTTTCCCCGGAAATGGGGCTAATTGGCTTCTACCTCACAGGGGATTTTTGCCTTCCTCTGGATCAACTTGCAGGATAACAGGCCGAACTGGATGGAAAGATGTCTTTTTTCAGCCTTATAAACTATGTTACTATGTTACTATGTTTTATGATATTTTATGTTTTTGCTGTACCAGATCATTGATAGCCTTTTTAAGCTGTGCTTACTGTACGTAAATTTCTTAATCATGCATAAATGATTTACTGGGTTCAACCTCTGAATGATATTTAAGCAAATTTACCTATAAAACAGAATCATAAAAGGACATAAGGTCATAAGTAACATATTGTACTGACATATAACATTAGTTCATTAGTAAATCCATACAAAATTGAAAATTCAGATAGCACAATTCATTTGTGGGGGTGCTATACCTGGGGTTAAACATTCATCCTTCCACTTCATTGCACAGAGATGTTCATACTGTAGAGGCAGACCTTGCCACTGCTACCTCCACCAGGGACACGCCTCTATGACCCATAAAGGAGAGCTGCTTTATGGCCACTTTCACACAGCCAGTCTTTGGTCGGTATTTATCATCAGTATTTGTAAGCCAAAATTAAGACTGTGTCAAAAGCACCAAAAAGGGACCCATATCGATATGTAGTTTCTCCATAGGTTCCTTTCCTGATTGTGGCTTACAAATACTTAGGCAGAATACTTCAAATACTGACATTGAGAAAGTGGCCTAAGAGAAAACACAAACCTCATAAATCCCCATAGCAAAGCCTCATATGCCCCCTCCCCAATGTGATTATTTTTTTCTTTAGTGGGATAAAATTGATACAGGGGGAACACTGTTTTGCTTTTACCTAATGACTTAACTAGCTATGAGGTGATTGAGCCTGATTTACTGTGTTTTTTTTCAACTTATGTCACATAATTATCTATGTTCAGTTACATAGAAAGTTTCCACTCAAGTATATTTCAGATAGCAAATTTCAAAAGAAAACAATACTGGCTGCATTATTACAGGCTCCCAACTAACTTCCTTCTGTCACTATGTCACTTGGAGAACTGAGACCACAATACAATATTGCCAGAGGTAATACCAATCAAAATTCATGAACTGCTGGTTTTCAAAGGACAATATAGTTGATCCTTTGCCCATAATTAGCTTAGTGATAGAAGAATGATCCAAAGTACTGAAAAAAAAACAGCTTGAGAATGACCAAGGTTGATCAGGTCATTCTCATATGCTGCAATGAAAAAAAGTTTTTAGAAATGCCAGAATTGTGGTGCAATTCAAAATGAAGTTCACATTGTATTGGATTCTGAAGGAAGTTCAGATTCAGAGTATTATTATTTTTCTAATTTAAAGACTGCAGACATCTTTGGAGGCATTTTTTAACTATTTTGGACTAAAATGATTTTTCCAAATGCTCTTTATTAAACATTTTCAACAGTTTGTCTTCTACAGCCTCCAGTTTCATTGCATCTGCAGACTGTTGCTACCCCTTCTCCGTGAAACCTGACAAAGGACAGCTCCGTCAACTTCATCTGTAGCCCTTATCTTTACTTTCCTAAATATCTGCTTGAAACAGGCAGATTTTTTTCACTAATGAGCTGCAATTGGCGATTTAGCAAGCCATTTGCATTCAAAAGACATTCAATGGCTCAAAACAATAATCACTATATATTTTTCACTGTTTACTCAATATTGTGATCTTTGCTGGTTCACCTTGCGTTCAGTCGCAGCTTAGTATTACATGTGACAATTCCACTAATTCCACCAAAGATTATATGAAAATTAAAATGATAATTGCGTCCTCTAATAGGCCCTTAACAGGTCAAAAACACTCATATAAGCCATATTTCCATCCGATAGACCATAATGCAGCTTCAGAAAGAGTGTTGATGAGCTGTCAGGAAAGTGAACAGTCTGCAGATGCAGTGGAAAGTGAAGGGTGTAAAAGATAAACTAATGAACATTTTTAAGAAAGACCAATTGGAAAAAATCTAGTTTTAGTCCAAAATAAACATACTGCAATTAGAGATGAGCGAATCATTCAAAAAATTATTCGCCAAACTTTTCCTAAAATTCGTATATTCGATGAATAGATTTGTTGTATTTGCGTACAAAATATACGTTATTATGCGCTATTAGCGAACATTCGCTCACTAATAACGAACGTTCATTTACAAAATATACGCAACTTCTTAGAAGACGTACGCATGAGCGTACAAATAGCTTACGAATCTCAGCGTACTATTGTCTAAGCGATTACGTAATACGCAGGCACGTATGAGGAGAGGCCGCGGCGTGCACTCCTCAGAGGCAGAGCGAATATTCGAGACATATATATGGTAAAGTGCAAATACATTATTATAGGTATAATATAAAAATTTTAAATATCACCTACCTAGTATGCTCACGGACACGTTTAAGTCTCTTTTCTTCTGACACTTGTCAGAACTGGAGCAGAGTCCCAAACTCAGTCGCAATTTGTAATCCACATAGGTAAAATTGTAATCCAAATGGGTAAAAAAAAAAAGCAGCAAAGGTTCCTTAAAAAACCCTCTTTCAAGGGGCTCCCCAAATAACCGGAAAAGGGGGAAAAAGGGATGAGGCGCATGAATGCGCAACTTAATTTCCTGAGTTGCCTCGTCATCCTCCCGCGCTGGAGAAAGGGGCGGAACTACCAGGGAGGAGTCTGCATCGCTGAATTGAATTCGTACGCAACAGCGTATAGAGTAACTACCAGGGAAAAGTCTGCATCACTGAATTGAATTTGTACGCGACAGCGTATAGAGTAACTAAATTATACGTAGAATAGCGTATAATTTATAGGACACACTACGTAGCGAATGCATACAAAAGTGAAGCGAATCACCTAATATTCGGATTCGCTTCACAGCTGAAAAATCCCAAGATTCAATACGAATCTACGAAGCGGTGAATAGATTCACTCATCTCTAACTGCAATAATTAAAAAAAAAAAAAAACGCCCATAGCCTTCAAAGGGCTTATGGCACAAAAATATATGACATCATTTTTCAAACCAACACCTGGTTCTGAATATATTTGTAATTGCATGTAGTAAAACTTTTAGTACAGTACTATTCAATCAAAAGTATCTGTATAGTGCCAACTGCTGCTTGCTTTTTTCACTTGACTCTGTCCACCTCACTGAGGTGGTCACATGTGCTCAGTTTACATCTTCAACTGCCACCAGCCATATCTTGTGTTAGAAACTGTGGTAGTTATAGGGAGATAGCTGCAGCAAAAAAGACCATCCCACTGAGCTATGATAGGGAGAGAGCTGTAGCAGAAAGGATACATCCCTGAGCTGCCAGCCTGGAATAAATCTAGCAGAACAATTGAAACAATGAATGGGGAGAGCTCTGGTTCTGCATCGAGCTCCCGAGGGAGCCGTTGTAGAGGATGGGAGTGGTAGTAGCCCTAATGAAGTGTATTTCTCTGGATTCCCTTCCCTACGCTTTATTCTGCCACCTGAAGCTGTAGGTGTCCACTGTATGCTACTGGCTTCTAGCTATGCCTTTCCTGAACTGCCATGATGGTGTCTAAATGTGTTATCTACTACTTTGCAGTGAAGTCTTGATAGATTGTTTGACCACTCTGCTGACTCAGATATACTGTAGTTTACTAATCTGGCCTAGGACCCTGAAGTCTCTCTGGGGCAGTGATGTCCTCCTGGATGAGCTGGCTCTGTAGTCTACATGGCTTGGAGGAGCTGGAGATGGACTGCATAGTCACGTATGCCTCACTTTCCTTTCTAAACTCTCAACTGACTGTAACTACAGAGTGGCCCACTAAAATGTAGCTTGCCTCCAATATCTGCAAATCAAACTGCCTGTCTTACTTGTCCATAGCAACAAAACAGAGCTCAGCCACCAGTTTCCACAGGTCTCACAAAAAATGAGAGCTGAGCTCTGATTGGTTGGACAACTAAGACAGATTTACTCTTAGGCATTTTGAGTTTGAGATATTGGAGACAGGCTACTTTTTCGTGTGGCACCCTGTAGCTCTGTCCTTCTTTGGAAGGAAATTGGACCATCTCACTCCTAGTAAGAGGGGAGGGGGGGAATGGAATGGTAAGTTCCATTCCTGCTGCCAAACAATGTAAACCCCATCTGCTGGTGAACAAGGTGTATTACATGAAATTAACATAGCATGAATATTACAATGCATTACATAACAAACCAATTTTACTACCCCCAGGTCTGGGTACGACAGTTCCATGCAAGGTTCCAGAGCTTGTTAAGTACTATATGATGTCTGCATCCGGATAATGCTTGCTCCCAATAATCTGGCCACCTAAATATGCCGCTGATCACCCGATTAACAAGCGAAATGCTATAGCGATCCCTAGTCCTCATTCTGTGAAGGAGATCGCTGCATGTAAATCGGGTGTTCTGTCCACCAGTGTAAACCCGTCTTTACTCCTCCATCTGACTCTTCTTCTACAGCCTGTAGGGAAGGGGGAAATGGAGTGGAGGATTACATTCTGGATCAGACTATGTAGAATATGCAGCCTGTAGACTTATATGTAGCTGTATGTTCAAAAAAGTGTAAGGTTCTCAATTAAGACTATTTGCATTTCATTTCAGCAATGAAAATGGTTAGAAAATTACACATTGCCTTTAATTTTATGAGAGAAAATGCAAAAACTGATAAATATACAGTGCAATGAAAACAAAGGGGATCCATGTCAAGTAAGGGTTGTAAAGGTTGTCAGATAAGTGGATAACAACAAGATACAATACTGCAGCAATAAAAATGTCTCACTCAAATACAAATTGTCTTTACAACTGGATTAGGTTTGCAGATCTGAAACACTGAATATTTTTTTTTTCTTAAAAAAAAACTTTTAGCCACCAGATGTCACTACAGACTGCATGCAAGTCTAATTTAATGTTCTATACATGCTTCTTACTACTAAATTAAATGGACAAGCTGGAAATCTCCAATTGATAATGTTGTATAGAAATCTTGCCTATAATTGCATCCATTTCCTTAAAAAAACAAGGGCCACAAGGAAACAATGTTCAGCTTGACTGATTTTATTTACTTTATTTGCATTTCTTACCAGTAACCCCAGCAGGACATGCTGCAGATCTAGCAATGCTCAATGGTACAGTAATTTTAGCAGCAGGCTGAGGCTAAACCACAAACACATAATTTTATATTCCAAGCACAAGCATGTTATTAGCTGCTGCTTAAAGGAGCCTTTATGATGCTTTCACATCTTGTGTGGTAAGGACAAGTCATATGCAATGCTGCAGAATAACAGGCACCTTTTCACTTGTTTTTGTTGCTGTTAGTTTACATTAATAATGCAGGCCCTATTGCCACATAAGAAGACACCATAATAAAAAGTCTGGTAAAAAGCAGAGTGGAAAATTAAGATGTGTGGTTCATCATCCAAGAGTAAGAACATGGGCAGTAGTGCAAACAGCAGTAGCAGCACCAGTCAATCGGCCAGTAGTAGAAGTAATAGCAGTAGTCCACAGTTCTCCCTGATCCGTGTGACATTATTATTGAGGACAAAGAGCATGAGATTCTGGACTGAATGGCTGACTCCTCTCAGTCATAACAGGATGATATGGCTGTCACCTCTGAGTCTGACACTGTGCCATGGAGCCATGGGTCACAACATTCCTCCTGCTCAGGCTCCTTGAAACCACAGAAATGCCTTTCAGTTCTTTCAGTTGCATCATCTCTGTGTTCACTGCCCCCTCCTAGTGGGACATCTTTTTTTGCTGAGATGAGGCAATAAAACCCCTCCACACACTATGGAAGATAAGATAGTCTCCCTGTTGATGACTTGTGTGAGCAGGACAGTACATTATTTCCATGGCCCACTGGGTCAATGTTTAAAGGTAGTCTTTCACCTGATCTGAGCGTCATAGACTGCTCAGATCAGGCTATAGATTACCTCACACACATTAAAACAGTACCTTTATTATATATGTCCCTCGCTGAAATCCTCTAAAAAACTGTTTTATAAGTTATGTAAATTAGCCCCCGCAAGTGCCCAGAAGCCTGGTTACTCAAGAAGGTGCCCAAGCCCCCGGGCGATTTGAATTGAAAACCCCTCCTATCACCGTGCTCTTGTCCGCCCACCTTTAGCATACTATTCTCCTCCTCCTGTTTGCAAATCCAGTCCCCGGCGTCTGCGCCTCTCTTCCATTCCCCGGCACCTGCGCACTGCTCTGCCCGCAGCTCGGCCGGATTGGGGAGAGCTGACTGGCGCATGCGCACTAGAATCCCGTGCGCCTCTGTCCACAGTGGGTAGAGCAGTGCGCAGGTGCGGGGGAATGGAAGAGCGGCGCAGGCCAGGGGACTGTATTTGCAAACAGGAGGAGGGGAATAGTATGCTAAAGGTGGGCGGACAAGAGCACGGAGATAGGAGGGGTATTCAATTCAAATCGCCTGGGGGCTTGGGGCACTTTTTTGAATAACGGCGCTTCCGGGCACTTGCGGGGGCTAATTTACATAACTTATAAAAGTGTTTTTTAGAGGATTTCAGCGAGGGACATATATAATAAAGCTACTGTTTTAATGTGTGTATGGTAGTCTATAGCCTGATCTGAGCAGTCTATGACACTCAGATCAGGTGAAAGACTCCCTTTAACGTGGCAGTGGCCAGGCAGCACTGCAGCAACAAGGCCAGGTCCTATTGACACCTCCGTGTTTGTGTTGGTCTGGTTCTAACACCTCCTCCAATAACTTCTCCATGGACACCTTCCCGTCAGCAACAGAAGCAGGGCAAAGTGTTGCTCCCACTCCTTCCTATCATATATGTAAAGCGAACTTATGACATGACATGTTAGAACTGATCTGCCTGGGTGAGAGTAGTTACACATATGATCAATTGCTAAAGTGCATCAAGCAGCAAACGTCATGTTGGCTTTCTTGTAGCTACAAAACAATCTGCCGTTACACCACTTGATCTTCAATGTTCCAACGCATTGGAATTCTGCCTTGCATATACTAACACTTCTGTATGAGCAGCATAAAACGGTGAATAATTTTGTCATGCACCAGACCACCACAGCAGAAGGCATATGTTGCTTTGAGGTCAGGCAGTAGCAGCTCATCAGAAAAATATGCCTCATAATCAGGCCCTTAAAAGAGGCCACCAGATTTGACATCTGTGGCATAAACAATGTCATGCCCCTGATTTTTATTTTAGAGCAGATGCTCACACTGAGGAGACAAGGGATGATGGAAGAAAAACAGCTTAGGCATCTTGCTGGGCACCCTATAGCTATTAGGGGCCTACACGGAGAAAGTTCCATGGAGGAAGAAGTGGAGGATGAGGATGCGGAGCTACCACTGGAGGAGGAGGAACATGAGGAGTTGCTTGTGTAGGTGGACAAGGCTTATGATGATGATACCGATGATGCCACTGGCCATGATGATCAGTCATCTCAGTGGGGGGTGGAGCTGGAAAGAACTGGGTCCTCGGGCACACTAATGAGCATGGCAAGCTGCATGCTTGCTTATTTACATAATGACAGGTGTATCCTTATCATCAAGCAATCTAATGATTACTGGATAGCTATGCTTTTAGACTATCAATTTTGACAAATAGACAAATAGAGGAATGTTTTCCCGTTGCTGAAAGGGAGGCCAAATTGCTTTATTACCATGATGCACTGTGCACACAGCTTGCTGCAGTTTTTGGCAAGCAGGCGCCTGCCACTCATGTGTCTGACCAGAAGGCCCGTCTCTTCCCCTGTAAAATCACCCAACTTTCACCATCTCTGCTACCACAAGCAGCAGAAGCTGCAGAAGCAAACAGTTCAGTATCAAGAACATGATGGAACAGTTGTTTCAGGTGTGCTAAACTGACGAAAATCAGTAAATGGAGACATACCACCTGAACACACAGGTTCAATCCTACCTGGACTTTGGCTTTTCTCTGGCACATAACCCATGGACTTCTGGTAGGCAGATTGGAATAGTGGCCAAACTAGACCAGTTTACTCCATGTGTATGGTCATTACCAGCCTCCAGTGTCATCTCAAAGTGGATTTTAAATGTGGTAGGTGGTGTAGTCAAACCTAAATGGCCAAAGTTGTCCTTCTCGAGTGTGCAAAACATCATTTTTTTCAAAATGAATCAGGCATGGATGCATGAGGATTTTTACACACCCCTGTCTGAGGCAAGTGAATGGCTGACTGTGCCTTGTCATGCCACTGCCGCTGTCTGCTTACCATCAGGTTATGTACCATATAGCTGCTGTTGCTTCCCCCACTGCCTCAGCTGCTACTCCCTACCTATAATCATCCTACCTCCACTTACATTAATCGTACTGCCACTACAATTGTCACGAGGGGAACAAGGGATAGTGAGCCCTGTACTGAACCCCACCACTTTCCCTTCCTACTTACAGTAGAAGCCCTAGGCGGCAACACCGTAACTTGGCGGCGATCCCTATACTACGTAAGTGCACAGGGAGGGAAAGGGGAACACAGGGAGAGACAAACACAGACGGTACAAACACAATACTAGAATAGTAACCAAGCGGGTCAAACACAGGAGGTCACGTCAAATACCAAGGGTCAAGCGAGAGAATAGTCAAAGTCCAAGTCCAAATCCGAAATACCAAAATAATCCAATACAGCAAAAGGTCAAGCAAGCACTGATCAAAGGAGAACCAATCACAGGCAACCTGTGGCAACAGGCTGCCTGTTTAAATAACCCTCCAAAAGGTCATGTGACATGCCCAGCGTCACATGACCTAATTTGCATAATGAGCACTGGCCGAGCGTGACCAGTGCTCAAGTATGCAAATATCTGGTCATGTGGCGTGGCCAGCGCCACATCACCTTATACACTAAAATAAACTATAAATTTACAAAAGTAGTCTGAGCGCTGGTTGCCCAGACCAGCGCTCAGATGCCCCCGCCTGCTCGTTGTCCAGGGGGCGGGGAGGACGCCGGGCGTGCTGTCCCAGAGAGCGCGCCGGGTCCTCCCCTAAGTTTGTCGCCATGGAGACGAGGATGCTTCCTGCGTCCTCGCTCCATCGAGCACTTGGGAGACCGGTGGCGCAACAGAGGGGAAGCGTGCCACCGGCTCCTAGTTACAAATATTACCCCTACATTGCCACTACTACCAATACAATACAAGCATACACTCATTCATTGCCTTTTCTGTTCCATGCTGTGTCACTACTGCTGTCTCTACTATTGTGGCCACATGCTACTATTACCCTACCCTTTCCATGTCAACACTTTACTGCTGATGCTTCCAATTAAAAGAGAGAATTTTTCAAGGCTTGTTCAGAACAAGCCACTCTTTCTTCTGACAATGAGTATAAAAATGAGCAGGTATTCTGCCCGGTTAAGGCATGATTTTTGGAAGCTTTTTGCAGAATGAAACAATCATTTTCTGAGATTAATGTACAGTGCCTTGCAAAAGTATTTGGCCCCCTTGAACTTTTCAACCTTTTGCCACATTTCAGGCTTCAAACAAAAAGATATAACATTTTAAATTTTTGGTGAAGAATCAAAAACAAGTGGGTCACAATTGTGAAGTGGAAGGAAATTTATTGGATCATTTAAACTTTTTTTGTAATAATAAAACTGAAAAGTGGGGCGTGCAAAATTATTCGGCCCCCTTGCATTAATACTTTGTTGCACCACCTTTTGCTGTGATTACAGCTGCAAGTCGCTTGGAGTGTGTCTCTATCAGTTTTGCACATCTAGAGACTGAAATTCTTGCCCATTCTTCCTTGCAAAACTGTTCGAGCTCTTTGAGGTTGGATGGAGAGCGTTTGTGAACAGCAGTTTTCAGCTCTTTCCACATATTCTCAATTGGATTCGGGTCTGGACTTTGACTTGGCCATTCTAAGACCTGGATACCTTTATTTTTGAACCATTCCATTGTAGATTTTGCTTTATGTTTGGGATCATTGTCTTGTTGGAAGATAAATCTCCGTCCTAGTCTCAGGTCTTTTGCAGACTCCAACAGGTTTTCATCCAGAATGGTCCTGTATTTGGCTCCATCCATCTTCCCATCAATTTTAACCATCTTCCCTGTCCCTGCTGATGAAAAGCAGGCCCAAACCATGATGCTGCCACCACCATGTTTGACAGTGGGGATGGTGTGTTCAGGGTGATGAGCTGTGTTGCTTTTACGCCAAACATATCGTTTTGCATTGTTACCAAAAAGTTTGATTTTGGTTTCATCTGACCAGAGCACCTTTTTCCATATGTTTGGTGTGTCTCCCAGGTGGCTTGTGGAAAACTGTAAACGAGACTTTTCAGGATATCTTTGAGAAATGGCTTTCTTCTTGCCACTTTTCCATAAAGGCCAGATTTGTGAAGTGTTCGACTGATTGTTGTCCTATGGACAGACTCTCCCACCTCAGATGTAGATCTCTGCAGTTCATCCAGAGTGATCATGGGCCTCTTGGCTGCATCTCTGATCAGTCTTCTCCTTGCATGAGATGAAAGTTTAGAGAGACGGCCGGGTCTTGGTAGATTTGCAGTGGTCTGATACTCCTTCCATTTCAATATGATCGCTTGCACAGTGCTCCTTGGGATGTTTAAAGTTTGGGAAATCTTTTGGTATCCAAATCCGGCTTTAAACTTCAACAGTATCACGGACCTGCCTGGTGTGTTCCTTGGTCTTCATTATGCTCTCTGTGCTTTAAACAGAACCCTGAGACTATCACAGAGCAGGTGCATTTATACGGAGACTTGATTACACACAGGTGGATTCTATTTATCTTCATCAGTCATTTAGGACAACATTGGATCATTCAGAGATCCTCAATGAACTTCTGGAGTGAGTTTTCTGAACTGAAAGTAAATGGGCCGAATAATTTTGCACGCCCCACTTTTCAGTTTTATTATTACAAAAAAAGTTTAAATGATAAATTTTGTTCCACTTCACAATTGTGACCCACTTGTTGTTGATTCTTCACAAAAAATTTAAAATGTTATATCTTTTTGTTTGAGGCCTGAAATGTGGCAAAAGGTTGAAAAGTTCCAGGGGGCCAAATACTTTCGCAAGGCACTGTATGTGTATATATAAACAGGGGCAGGGGTCTGCCCTTGTTAAGGTACAATTTTTGGATGTTTGGTTCCAATAAGCCACTGCTTTTTTCCCCATAATACTGTACGTATTTAACATAATCTTCCCCCATAAGGGACAATTTTTGGAAGCTTTATAATGTTAAAAAGCATACCATATAGGACGGCATGGTTTATTTTTAAACATGCTGTGTGTGAACCATGCATTTACCCATAGCTATATACAGTATGTCAGTATCATTCTGAAAAAATACTATTAAAAAATATTTTTAAAAGTCTGAGTCCAAGTAAACCTCTGAGTGTCATATAACAATTTTAAGGCCCATTGGAGCGAATTTGATTCATGTAGAATTGATTTGGGCACATGAAATTAAAAAAAAAAGTAAGATGTTTGCTCATTTCCAGTATAAAGCTTTCCATTGTACTTTTTCTATGTAGGTTGCACTGCTGGTTTTGGCTAATTTAGTACCCCAGACCTGGAAGTATTACTATTGGTAAGTAATTTAATGATTTGTAATATTCATCTTATGTCACTTTTCATGCAATACACTTTGTACACCAGCAGATGGGGTATGGTTGGCAGTGTTTGGCAAAAGGAATGGGACTTACCATCCATTACTCTTCTCTTGGTAGAAGTGGGCTGGTCCAACTGCCTGCCAAGGGAATGGCTGAGTGAGTTACAGTCAGTTTTCTTTAGAGTCAGCTCCATTTCATGTGGACCATAGAGGTGGCTCATCTAAGAGGACAACATTACCCCACAGAGACTGTAGGGTTCTAAACTATAGAAGATTAGCAAACTACAGCATATTTGTGTCAGCAGAGTGATCAAGCAATCGCGCTATCAAGATTCCCTTGCAAGGTGGTGGGAAACACATTCAGACACCATCACTGCAGTTCAAGACAGGCATAGCGAGAAGCCTGCATTGTACAGTGGATACCTACAGCCACAGGTGCCAGAATAAAGCCGTAGGGAACGGAATCTAGAGAGAGAATTTGTTAACCAGTAAATTTCTGAGTGTTATCTTCTGCCATATTGCCAGCCACCATACCCCGTTATCTGGGAGGAGAGAATTGCACTTTGTACGTACTGTTAGATGTACTGCTAATTGTTTTTTGTAATCAGTAAAGAAAAATGTTTTTTATTCTTCAATCTCTGCCAGTTTCCTTCAATTCACATTTTATTCCATTGTACCAAACCCCAGGGAGCAAAGGCCTGAGGTAGGACACTGTGACACAACATCACTTCAACAGGGCCACTCCCACTCCCATCCTCTGCATCGACTCCTCAGGGACTTGCTGCACTAGCAAATACTGATGTAAAATACTAAGCAAAAAGCAAATACAAATTGTTTGAAAGTGGCCTAACATTGACTGAATAGTATCAGAGTGCAAATGGAGACACCCAAATGATATAGGGAATAGTAACACCTGCTTTTTTTTTTTTTTTTTTTAATTCATCCATTTCCAGAATGCAGAGCTTAGGGCCAGGTTTCTGCATAGTCATTTCACCTGTGCCTGTCAAGAAGGAGAGGGAGATGCTGGTAGAGGAAGCAGGAAGAGGAAGTGTGCACTGGGTGACTTAGGCCTGCCCTTGGTGTACTGAATTGCATTTTACATATGGATTAAAAGTACTTTTTCATCAGAATGTGAAGTAGCAGATCTATAAATTAAAGGTATTATTACATTCAGCTGAGCTAGCTCTACAAAGCATTTTGTCTGGTTTAACAGTGAATTTTCTGGTGACAGACTCCCTTTAATAAAACAGTTATAGCAGAAACAGTGACATGTCCTCCTTAAAGCTTATCAGAGATTATGTTCCAAGACCTATCTCTTCTTTAATGTAATTCACAATAGTCATTGCCTGCCCTCCACCAGATTAGCATTACATATGAGTAATGTAATATTTATTATTTCATTCCCTTGTGTGTATAGCTTATGATGATAACTGTGATTATTATTATGTTTAAGAGCTGTTAACATGTTGCAAATTTATTAGAAAAACTGCATGTTCAAAAATATCCCAGAGATGGCAGCATGCCTCCTTCTAAGCAAGGATTAAAAAAGAAAATATCTCTTGACAGTCAAGGTTGCTTAAGCGTGTTCTGCATCATTTCTTTTTCCATCAAGAACATACAAGAGTGCAAACACAGAAGTGTGAGATCAAGCCTCGACCATTGAAAATTTTATAATTTGTGGTATAACCAGAAAGCAAAACATGATGGTATTGTAAATAATACATAGGGTCACTAATATCAAGGTATGAATTTTGACTATTGGAAAAAGAAAGATTATCTCATGCTAGATCTAATCCACTGCACACTATGGTTTCTGAGTATTTACTACAATTCTACAAATTGTATTGTGAGATTACAGTAGCTGTCGAGAAGAAAGCCCAGAGGGCATTGTTCAGAGATATCTCTATAGCTTTACATTTAGTAAAGCATGGGAAAGGCCGTGCTATTTCTCTTGTTAAATATATCACATAGTGAAATATAATGACATTGTTAGTGATGAGCGAACATGTTCGGCCGAATACACCATACTTGAGTCCCCTCCCTGCAGGCTAATTAGCCAATTAGCATGCGGGAAGGTACTGGCATTCACTGTAATGCCAGTAGCCATGTTAGCTACTGGTATTACAGTGATTGGCTGGCCAGGAACGCGTCATCGGGTGCTATAAAGCACCTGGTGACATGTTACCGGCTCATACCGAGCCAGGGAGAGCTGCTGCAAGCAGGGACAGAAGAACGCTAGTCAGAGATAGAATTTGCTCAGAAAAGACCCAAAAGCCCTTTAAAGGGCTATTATATCTTGTTGGCAAACATCTTTTTTTATTTTGGGGGTGTTAAAAATAGCGCTAGGTGGCCTGCCATTAACGCCACCTGTGCACCTGCTGCATGCTGTGTGATACTCTCTGTATACTATATAACTGACATCCTTTGCTATTATTTCTGCTTATTTCTGCTTTTTGCGTCTCGCTGTATAACATTTGCGCAAGGAGGGACTTATAGTGTAGGGAAAGGATTTGGCTAGGCAGGGCTAGTATTTCTGTTTAAAAGACACAAAAGTCCATTGCTATATCTGGCTGCATTTTTTTTTTCTTTGGGGGCAAAAAGAACGCAAGTGTGCCTGACACTAATATCACGTGCACACCGTGTGTATTAAAACCTTTCAAAAGTCTATATACTTGACATCCGTTGGTATTTTTTCTACCGTTAATTTAGGCCACAGTTCCTTATTTGCGTCTACTATATAACATTTGCGCAAGGAGGGACTTATACTGTAGGGATAAGATTTGGCTAGGTAGGGCTAGAAGTTCTGTTCAAAACACACAAAAGTCCATTGTTATATCTGGCTGCATTTTTTTTTCTTTTGGGGCAAAACAAACGCAAGTGTGCCTGACACTACCACTACGTGCACAGCGTGTGTATTAGAACCTTTCAAAAGTCTATATACCTGACATCCATTAGCATTTTTTCTACCATTAATTTACTTTGTTTAATGATGTTATTTGGTATGACTTAAGAGCATTTCTACTCTAATTTGACATGTATAATATGTATTTTTTATGAGTAACAGTGATATTTCCATGTGAGCCGCCGTGGACAAACTGTTTGGCTGCATACAATTTGTTTAGCCTGACCACCACTATTATGTTAAATTATTATTCTTAATATGCTTTTAATGTGAATTAATAAAATTAATTATATTTTTCCAATGCATTTGTATAGAAAGTTTTTCTTGTTTTGGAGTTGCGTTAATTTAGGCCTTTGTTCATCATTTGTGGCTGCTCTATAACGTTTGCGCATTCAAAATATTTGACATTCGGTTAAATTTTTCTGATCTTACACTTAATAAAAATCTTCACTACTGTACTTGTGACGAAGTTGCCTATATACTATATAATATGCACAAGGCGAGCAGTAAGGGACGGGGAAGCGGGTGTTCTGCTGATGGTGAACGCAGAGGCCATGGCACTGGGCATGGTGAAACTGTGCCTGCTGGCAGAGCCCAAGAAACAAAGTCACCCAAAACTCTTAGCTTCATGTCACCGTTTTTTGCAGGGCGGCGCAAGACACCAGTCTTGTCGCTACACCAGAGCGAGCAGGTAGTCGGTTGGATTTCAGCTGATAATGCTTCCAGTCAGTTGAGCACCACCCCCTCTTCCACAAAGTCCAGTCTCAGTAGCCAAGAGTCTGGGCAACCGCATCCTCACCCTGATCCTCCTTCCTCCCACCATGTAGAGTCTGGGCAAAGAACTAATCCCACATTCGGATATTCCAAGGAACTTTTTTCATCACTGTTCCTTGGTTCGGGCCTCTCGTCAAGGCTCCTTGAAGTGGAACATGAGGAGATATTGTGCCCTAATTCCCCAACCTATTGAGCAAACACAGTCTGAAGAAGATGACGGTGGGGAATGGCAAGTAGTGTCTCACGAGGTGCCTGATGATAATGAGACACAGTTGCCAATAAGTCAAGGGCAACTAGTGCCTCAAGAGGTTGTTGATGAGGATGAGACGCAGTTAAGTCAGGTTCTTGTTAGCTCACCATGTCAGGAGGAGGAACAGAGTGAGGAAGTGGAAGAGGAGGTGATGGACGATGAAATCGCTGACCCAACTTGGGAAGGTGGCAAGCCGAGCGAGGACAGCAGTAGAGAGGGGGAGAGATCCGCAGCACCGCAACAGGCTGGAAGAGGCAGTGGGGTGGCAAAAGGGAGAAGGGAGGCCACGCCAACCAGGCCCACAACTGTTCCCCGGAGCAGCCCTTGCAGCAAGCTCCCTTGCCAAGAGTTAGGTGTTCTGCAGTTTGGTGTTTTTTTGAGGAAAGTGCTGACGATAAACGAATTGTAATTTGTAACCTGTGCCATACCAAAATGAGCAGGGGGTAAACTCCAGCAACCTGACCACCACCAGCATGATCCGACACATGTCAGCAAAGCACCCTAAAAGGTGGGACGAACACCTGGGTCCACGATCTGTGTCTGCAGGTCAGACCACTGCCTCCTCTTCCCCTCTGTTACCTGCTGTCCAAGACACAGGCTCAGATGCCTCGCGCCCTGCACCTGTAGCGTCACAAGAACCATCAGCCAGCATGTCCATTACAGTGTCCCAGCGCAGCATTCAAATGTCCTTAGTCCAGGCATTTGAATGCAAGCGCAAATACCCTGCCACCCATCCACAGGCCATAGCTCTAATGCGCAACTTTCTAAATTGCTGGCCCTGGAAATGTTGCTGTTTAGGCTGGTGGACACCAAGGCTCTTCGCAGCCTGATGGCGGCAGCTATCTCTCGTTACGCAGTCCCCAGCTGCCACTATTTTTCCCGGTGTGCTGTCCCCGCCTTACACCAGCATGTTTCCAGAAACATAACAAGGGCCCTAACCAATGCAGTTACTGGCAAGGTCCACTTAACAACTGACACATGGAGAAACGTTTGTGGCCAGGGACGCTACATTTCCCTGACGGCACACTGGGTGAATGTTGTGGAGGCTGGGAACGAGTCGTACCCTGGGATGGCCCAGGTGCTACCCACACCAAGGATTGCGGGCCCTACTTCAATCCGGATTTCTGCAACCACGTACAGTAGCGGCTGCAACCCCTCCTTCTCTTCCTCCACCTCCTCCTCCAGTTATAATGCAGAATTGCCATATTGCAGCATCAGTCAGACTTCTGTCAGTAGCTGGAAGCAGTGTAGCACAGCAGTCGGGAAGCGGCAACAGGGCGTGCTGAAGCTTATTTGCCCAGGTGACAAACAGTACACTGCCGCAGAGCTGTGGCGGGGCATAAGGGAGCAGGCTGAGCTGTGGCTCTCGCCAGTCAAACTACAGCCAGGCATGGTTGTATCTGATAATGGCCGCTACTTGGTGGCGGCGTTGGAGCTCGGCAACCTCACACACATACCATGCCTGGCCCATGTCTTCAACTTAGTGGTTCAGCGGTTTCTGAAAACCTACCCCAATTTGTCTCAGCTACTGGTGAAGGTGCGTCGCTTGTGTGCCAATTTCCGCAAGTCACCTACAGCTTCAGCCGGCCTGGCAACGCTGCAGCAGAGCTCGCGCTTGCCAGCTCACCGACTGCTGTGTGACCTGAGCACGCGCTGGAATTCCACCTTCCACATGTTGGGCAGGCTTTGTGAGCAGCAGAGGGCAGTAGTAGAATACCAGCTGCAACATAGTCGGCGCCTTTCTAGTCAGCTTTCCGCTCTTCACAAGCAACGAGTGGGCATTGATATCTGACCTCTGTGAGGTTTTGAGCAACTTTGATGAATCTACACGGTGAGCGGCGATAATGCAATTATCAGCATAACCATCCCACTTCTGTGTCTACTAAAAAGCTCCCTGCTCACAATAAAGGCCGACGCTCTGCGTGTAGAAGAGGCGGAAATGGGGGAAGACCCTACACAGAGTGAGAGCCAGACCACCCTCGGTTCGTCTTCCTAGCGCCTTCCTATCCTTCAGATCTATGGGGGAAAGCAAAGCATAGCAGCATTCTATGAACGTACAATATATGATCTACAGTCATGGCCAAAAGTTTTGAGAATGACACAAATATTATATTTTCACATGATCTGCTGCCCTTTGGTTTTTATGTGTGTTTGTCAGATGTTTTTATCACATACAGAAATATAATTGCAATCATATGATTAACAAAAGCTTATATTGACAGTTAGAATGAGTTAATGCAGCAAGTCAATATTTGCAGTGTTGACCCTTCTTCTTCAGGACCTCTGCAATTCTCCCTGGCATGCTCTCAATCAACTTCTGGACCAAATCCTGACTGATAGCAGTCCATTCTTGCACAATCAATGCTTGCATTTTGTCAGAATTTGTAGGTTTTTGTTTGTCCACCCGTCTCTTGATGATTGACCACAAGTTCTCAATGGGATTAAGATCTGGGGAGTTTCCAGGCCATGGACCCAAAATCTCTATGTTTTGTTCCCTGAGCCATTTAGTTATCACCTTTGCTTTATGGCAAGGTGCTCCATCATGCTGGAAAAGGCATTGTTGATCGCCAAACTGCTCTTGGACGGTTGGGAGAAGTTGCTCTCGGAGGACATTCTGGTACCATTCTTTATTCATGGTGTTTTTTAGGCAAGACTGTGAGAGAGCCGATTCCCTTGGCTGAGAAGCAACCCCACACATGAATGGTTTCAGGATGCTTTACAGTTGGCATGAGACAAGACTGGTGGTAGCGCTCACCTCGTCTTCTCCGAATAAGCTGTTTTCCAGATGTCCCAAAAATCGAAAAGGGGATTCATCAGAGAAAATGACTTTACCCCAGTCCTCAGCAGTCCACTCCCTGTACCTTTTGCAGAATATCAGTCTGTCCCTGCTGTTTTTTCTGGAGAGAAGTGGCTTCTTTGCTGCCCTCCTTGAGACCAGGCCTTGCTCCAAGTGTCTCCTCCTCACAGTGCGTGCAGATGCACTCACACCTGCCTGCTGCCATTCCTGAGCAAGCTCTGCACTGCTGGTAGCCCGATCCCGCAGCTGAAACACTTTTAAGAGACGGTCCTGGCACTTGCTGGTCTTTCTTGGGCGCCCTGGAGCCTTTTTGGCAACAATGGAACCTCTCTCCTTGAAGTTCTTGATGATGCGATAGATTGTTGACTGAGGTGCAATCTTTCTAGCTGCGATACTCTTCCCTGTTAGGCCATTTTTGTGCAGTGCAATGATGATTGCACGTGTTTCTTTAGAGATAACCATGGTTAACAGAAAATAAACAATGATGCCAAGCACCAGCCTCCTTTTAAAGTGTCCAGTGGTGTCATTCTTACTTAATCATGACAGATTGATCTCCAGCCCTGTCCTCATCAACACCCACACCTGTGTTAATGGAGCAATCACTGAAACGATGTTAGCTGGTCCTTTTAAGGCAGGGCTGCAATAATGTTGAAATGTGTTTTGGGGGATAAAGTTCATTTTCTAGGCAAATATTGACTTTGCAAGTAATTGCTGTTAAGCTGATCACTCTTTATAACATTCTGGAGTATATGCAAATTGCCATTATAAAAACTGAAGCAGTAGACTTTGTAAAAATTAATATTTGTATCATTCTCAAAACTTTTGGCCATGACTGTATATGTAAATGAATATCACATCTAATATACAATTAAACGCGAGGGGTGCATTTATCAAACCAGATACGACAGGTTTTTTTGTGTAAAAATGTTGTACGTCATGCCATTTGAGACTTTTTAAAAGCATTTCTGTGATATTTAGGAGACGTGCCAGTTTTCAAAGTGGTCTATGTGTAAGGGCTTATGCACACATATGTGTACTGCATTTGTGTGCATGAGCCCTAACGGTGCATCCACATGACCGCAGTGGCGTACCTCCAATAGAGGCAGACCACGCAGCTGCTTTGGGGCCCCTGGGTGAAGGGGGCCCACAGTGCAGGATAGGCCCCGTCCACTCATTAAACTTGTATGGCTACCTAAGAATGTAAGAAGTGGAGAATGACCTTTGGTGATGTCATCGACCATGTTACCAGTGAAGGAAGCCAACCAATAGCAGAGCAGCAGAAGTCTAAAGGACCTTTGGTGAAAGACCTGTGGGATGTGAGGGGGAGGAGTTTCTGTGTAGTGGCTGCTGGAGTAGAGGTTAGTGCGTACCTCCCAACTTTGTAAAGAGACAAAGAGGGACATATTGTGCGGCAAATTTTTTCAGCACTAGTCCACGCCCCTAACTTCACCCACTATAAACTAATCACCCAGTCCCCTTACTGTATGGCGATAATAAACACAGTGATGTCACCGTACAGGGATAATAAACATAGTGATGTCACCGTACAGGGATAATAAACACAGCAATGTCACCGTACAGGAATAATAAACACAGTGATGTCACAGTAAAGGGATAATAAACACAGCAATGTCACCGTACAGGGATAATAAACACAGTGATGTCACAGCACAGGGATAATAAAGACAGCGATGTCACCGTACAGGGATAATAAACACAGTGATGTCACAGTACAGGGATAATAAACACAGCGATGTCACCGTACAGGGATAATAAACACAGTGATGTCACAGTACGGGGATAATAAACACAGTGATGTCACCGTACAGGGATAATAAACACAGCGATGTCACCGTACAGGGATAATAAACACAGTGATGTCACAGTACAGGGATAATAAACACAGCGATGTCACCGTACAGGGATAATAAACACAGTGATGTCACAGTACAGGGATAATAAACACAGCGATGTCACCGTACAGGGATAATAAACACAGTGATGTCACAGTACAGGGATAATAAACACAGCGATGTCACCGTACAGGGATAATAAACACAGCGATGTCACCGTATAGGGATAATAAACACAGTGATGTCACAGTACAGGGATAATAATCACAGCGATGTCACCATACAGGGATATTAAACACAGTGATGTCACAGTACAGGGATATTAAACACAGTGATGTCACAGTACAGGGATAATAAACACAGTGATGTCACAGTACAGGGATAATAAACACAGTGCAGTCCCCTCACAGAAAGTTAAAAAAAAAAAAACCTTATACTTACCTTTTTTCAAGCTGCAGAATCACCAGCAGGAGATCTTCTTCTCTTGTCTAGGGGGAACGGAGCCAATGCTGACTGACGGCCGGCCCCGACCCCCGCCCAGACATGAGGCAGAAGGTACGGAGAGAGCTGGGGGGGGTAAGGGTGGCAAGGGGGGGACTCGGAGGATGAAAGAAGGATGAAAGAAGCAGGCAGCCGATTCCGGCTGTCTGCTTCTTCTTGCAACAGGCAACTGTCTCTGTGTCCTATGGACGCAGAGATAGCTGCCATAGACCGGGACATAGTTCCCCGTACCGGACAGCGGGACATCCACTGCAATATGGGACTGTCCCGCTGGATCCGGGACGGTTGCGAGGTATGGTTAGTGGTGTCCTGGGATAGCCATATAACATCCTAGAAAAGCTGGGAGTTGTAGTTCTGTCCTATGATATGCCTCTCCGTGTAATATTAATGTATGCCCTAGTACAGTCTGGTAATGCTGGGAGTTGTAGTTTTTTTGTCTTGTTGTATCCCTCTCCATGTAATTTAAATTTATGCCCTAGTACAGTCGAGTAATGCTGGGAGTTGTAGTTCTCTCCTCTTATGCCTTCTCTCTGTAATATATACTGATGTCTCATAATAAGTCTGGCCATACTGGGGGTTATAGTTATTTCTGTTTAAAGCTATCACCTAGTAGAAGTGGATGTCCTATAATAATCTGGACATGCTGGGAATTGTAGTTCTCTCTTCTTAGGCTGGGTTCACATCACCGTTTAGTTTTCCATTTTGCGTGCAGAACTTTTTTCCGTCTAAAATAACGGATCTCAGACAGAAATGGCTCAAACGAACGCGGAATGTGCAGAACTGATGCTTGAAATACAGGATCCGTTTTTTTTTTTTCTGACAGATCAGAAGTACGGAAAGCTAAGCAGTGATGTGAACCCGGCCTTATACTGTGTATGTGTAATATCCACTGGTATCCAATAATATCAGCCTGGACATAGAACGGGTCCAAAGAAGAGCTACAAAAATGGTGGAAGGTCTAAAGCATAGAACTTATCAAGAAAGACTCTGAGTTCTTTTTTTCAAAATTCTTTATTTTCAAGTATTTTCAATTATGAAACAACAAGGTTACAGCTTGAAAGACGGCCATTAAGTATATATCTCATAACAAGGATATACTTGTCATCATTAAATGTGCAAAAAATCAAGACACAATGATGATATGTAGCTGTAACTCGAAAAAGAGACATGTACATTAAAACATACAATAACAACATACAAACATTGGAGTCAAGGAGAGGCCCAAGTCTAAATACTTCTGGATATCGTACTACAAGAGTGCGTTAGTGTATCCCATTCCCCTCTCGTAAGGGTAAATTTGTGCACTTTGAGATCAATAAGCTATGGAGCATGGATGTATCCAGTGGCCAGGAATTTTTGATGGTACGTAAGCCACGGTTCCCATAGTGTCAGGAAGGCTGATCTGTTGTTTCTATCCCATCCAACCATCTCCTCCATGCGGCAAATTTGGTG